>JXSR01S010397.1:18558-31922 GCA_000969725.1 Ophiothrix spiculata
TAGGAATGAATTATATTATTCAAAACTCATTTTTCACTTTTTTTGGCCATAAAAGGTCGAAAGAAAGGTCACATTTTCAACTTTGCAGGATGTAAGTTTACATATTTTCAGATTATACACATGCTTAAAAAGAGTGGGAAGCATCTGCATCATTGATGCTCTCGTTTCTTGTTTTGCTATTAGGATGAAGTAGCTGGCTTGAAGAGCTGGATGGAGGAAGTGGACACATTCCTCAATGCAGAAGAGGTAGCCTTTGGAGATCTGGGAGTCCTCACAGCGCAGCTTGACCAGAGCTCTGTAAGTTTTTAAAAAATGTTTGAAAAAGTTTTTAAAAAGTTGACTCAATGTTTAAAGAGTTAACTTAATGTTAAAAACTAAAATGACGTATATTTGAAGAATTGATTTGCAAAACGTTTTGGTTTGCATCCATTTTGCACTTTTTCAAAAAAGGGCAAAAAACTGCTAGCTAGGACATCAAAATGTGTCCGAAATTGCTGATAGTGATTTTAGTAAATCTGTACAAATATGTCTTTATAGTTAGTGTAATTTAGATAATTCGTCAGATATTTTCTTAATAGTTTGCTGATGTTTTATTGATAAAAATGGACGTAAGCTGTTTTTATGAGACAAATCATCAAATTTCAACTTCATTTTTGCAAAATCGCTTTCAATTCATTACAGAAAGTTACTAAGATGACCTTTATAAATACCACATTTCAAAATCTGGACATGTTTAATAAAAAATTACCATATATGGGCATCATGCCCAAATATGGTCATAAGATGTCCATATTTGGCTCGTAAAGTAATTTTTTTCGTGATTTTAACCACTAATCAAGATTTTTTCAACAAAATGTTTGACTGGGATGATGCACAAATTAGAGGCCTGTAAGAATCTGCCAAAAACTAATTTTTGAAAAAATGATCTCTAAGCCGTTTTGCTATTCAGCTCCTCATTTCACAGTGTAACATTTTTTTTTTCAGAATTATTGTTTAGTGACATATTGTTAGTTAAATTACAAGTTCTTCAGGTGGTTGGTGCCTTAGGAAGATGAAGATGAGTAGTAATAATTATCACTTGTGAGCCCTTAATCCCATTGACTTATTCCTAGCAATTAATATGAGCAACTGCCAGTTATGTTCAGCAAATTAAAATCAAATAAAATCAAATTAAAATTTAATTTTGATAGACCGTAGCCTACATCAAACAGAAACACAATCAAAATTGCGTAGAGAAAGAAATGAAAATACACTCCTAAGATTATGTTGCGCATCAAGCCCTGTGAACCCTTAATTCTATCAATTATGAACAAATGAAGCAGTATTTTTTGTTATACATCTGCAGTATTATGATCTGAAAAATCCTGAAAGAAGAGGTTTGGCATTATATCTGTGAGCCCCCTGGAAAAAATCGAGTTCAATTCTAGTACACATTCCTGAGGTGCAAATTTGGATCACAGATTCGAGTACAGTACAATTCGAGTACACAAATTTGTACTCGAATTGCACTTAAATTGTACTCGAATTTGTGTTCCAAATTTGCATCTCAGGAAAGTGTACTAGAATTGTACTCGATTTTTTCCAGGGCCAGTAAGTGCCTTTGCTTAAAACAATTAATTTGAACAAGTGAGGGCAGTATGTTGCTGTTATGCACAGCTGCTGATAATGATGCAGGGTTAGAATAGAGTCTCGTTGATAAGGTCTTTGAGCATTACACCTGTGCGTCTCTGCAAAATTGAGTTTATTCTTATGAGCAAATGATTAGTGATAATTGTTGTAAATTGCAGGTAGCTGTCAGAACTATTGCAAGATTTGTGCATGATGTTGTTGCCTTGAAAAGGGAACTACCTAATATCATCTAACAATAAGTACTTTATGTTGTAACTCAGGCCTGCAGCCAGGGGAGGTGCAGTGGGGCAGTGGCATAACCAGCATAGGGCAGGGGGGGGGGCAGACTGCCCCTTGACAAAAAAAAAATGACCGATAAATTGGGAGAGCAAGCGGGAAAAATCTGGAAGGACAAGAAAAATGAAAGAGCAGCTGCAAGACACCTAGACAGGAAACATGGGGAAAAGCAGAACACCGTGTCAAAAGATGTGCAAAAATTGCTTAAAACCTTTTTTTTTTTGCTTGTCAATTTTGATATCGACTTGAATTTATTACAGGAAAAATTGGGAGGAAATGTTAAAACTCTGGGGGAAAATCTTAAAAAATCGGGACGAAATGTCTTTGGTCCCCCCATGACCAAAAAGTCTGGCTACACCACTGCAGTGGGGGCATCGCAACCCCAAACATTTGACAATGTACAAAAATGGTTTCAGTTTAGTTTATTTGTTTTCTCTCAGCATATACAAATATAATAACAGTACATAACTGTACAATGTATAACAATTTGAATAAAGTACAAGCTTTGCATATGTGAGACATGGATGCCTTCAAGGTCCACCAAAAAGTACAAAAAAGTCAACAAAAGAACACTAAACCATAAAAGTCTTCATATGTTGTTTTTTTGTAAACTACTACACAAAACATTGTTAAAACTAGTGAAAGGTTGTGTTTTGCTTGTCACTTTCTCAAAACCACTGAAATCAGTTACAATCAAAACTTTACCCTAAAAAGGTCCCCTATTTGAAAATTCCACACTCCTTGAAAAAATCCTTAACCTGACTGAAGTTATGGTTTTCTTTAAATAATCTCTTGAAATTGTCTAGTGAAAGGTTGTGTTTTGCTTGTCACTTTCTCAAAACCACTGAAATCAGTTACAATCAAAACTTTACCCTAAAAAGGTCCCCTATTTGAAAATTCCACACTCCTTGAAAAAATCTTTAACCTGACTGAAGTTATGGTTTTCTTTAAATAATCTCTTGAAATTGTCTATATTTAATACTCTAATGAAAAAGTCACAGAATCTCCAGTACATGATACTATTTTGAATATTCAAAATATAGCTAATTTAAGAGACTTGGTATTTTTGAACCAATTTTCCTATCAAAATGAGCCCATCTGTAAACATTCTCCTGGAAAAGGTCAATTTTTGACCCCTGATAAACTTAGCTATCATAGTTTCCAAAAAAGATATTAAAAATTTGCTAGACAATGTATTCAAATCATTTGAATAACAAAAAAGCCTAATGATCAAAATTGAGAGAAAGTTAATATTTTATTTTACATCCAGTGTTTCTAATTCCTGAAGTTTTCAATCTCTTAGAAATCAATCAAACTTACTCAAGATGATAAAATACAAATTTAAAGAGAATTGGTCATAATGCCAATATCAAAAAGGAGCGAATTTAATGTGGTATAGCACGGAAAGGGGTGTCGAACACATGTGAGCTGATATCAGTGGTGTTGGACACAATTTCAAGGATTTGTCCTGGGCTTTTAGCTTACATTCTGGTGTACTGTATCTCGCGCATTGATAAAACAAGGTCTTATATGTACGTCATTCTTATATTCATGCTTAAAAACAATGCGCATTTCTCCTGACTACCTGTGTTTGTGCTCAGTGCTCAAAGCGCACAGTGTCATTGCAAAAAAGAATGCTAATTTTTTACTTAATTTTGTTAATATATCAAAAAATAAGACATTTAACCATATCTTTTTATCATGTTTTTTTTTCAAAAAATACATAAGAAATAAAACATATGTTAAAAACAAAAAACAAAATAGAGCCGTTTTTCTGCCGTCCATGATCTCGGAAGCTGAATACTGTATGTTAATGATAGGTGCTGAATCTGGTAGGGCTGGAGCTGAACTGGCGCTGTGTACAATCTTAGTACAAACTATGCAAAAAATACCTATAGGCTGAACAATAATTTATTGGGCAGTGTAAACAAAAATCCGGAGTACAGGGCCCCACTGTTTGTAAATGCAACCCCTACATGGATTTTTGTTTAAATTGTCCAATAAATATTTATTTTTCCTATAATTTGCATCATTTCATGTGTAATTTTTAATATATCATGAACCGTTAGGGCTATGGTAATGAAACTTGGTGACATGAATGAGTTCAGGTTTAGTACATGCAGCGCATATTTTTGGGTGTGCAGTCAAGGTCAGCCAGGGTCCGTTGATGTCAAATTTCAAAAATGTTTAAAAAGGAGGCATGAGGTCATCTGAGGTCATTTCAAGGTCATGTCCATAATTCATGAACCTCTGACTCCTTCATGGATTAAACATGGACCATAGATAGCCCTTGACCCAAAATCAAGGTTAGTCAAGGTCAAATGGTCATTAGAGGACAAGTTTCCAAAATGGTCAAAAAGTTGCTCTGAAGTCAATTCAAGGTCAAAATTGACTTGAGGTCATTTTAAGGTCATAGCCATACATTCTGAACTCACAATTAAGTTGTTACTCTTGATACCATATTGATATGACTTGCACCTCTAATTGCCCCTGACCATAAACGTTCTATAAAGCAGGCAAAATTACAGGTTCGCGAACCATCTTTTATAATTATAATTGCTTTTTCTTCATGTTAGCTTTGCTCCAAGGCCCGAGCCATTTATTTTTGAGAATATCAGAGTCATAACTCTTTACTTCCAGGGGTGCACTGTTAGGTTTGTGCAATATACACACCAGGCTACACACCAGGCTGCACACCAAGCTATTCTATGTTTTAAAATACTCAGAAAGTCTTCATATATACTAGCTAGCAAAGACTTAAAAACAGTATAATTACTATCATGTACCTGCTATGATAGGTTTCACACAACCCATCACCACCAAACACCTAAAATCACAACACAGTCTACAGCATTGAGCTAAGAATCTGTGATCATGAGATACTAGTGTATGAAAACCAAGGCCTATCATAGTAGTATACTATTATACACCCACAGCACCTACCAACATAAAATCACATTTTTGTTTCCAACACTACATTACTACTAGTCACTACTAGAGGGCCGCCAGGCCCGGGCCTTGTTAAGTTCCTAATTGGGTGATGAACAGCATTGAAAAAATGTTGGTATAGAGCATAGCAGTAAATGTTGGTAGCTTGGTGTAACTGTATAGCATGATTCAACATCCATGCTTGGGTCTGTGCTATATACAGTGTACACATACGTGTGTGCTTAGAATGATGGCATGGGCTTTGATTTCTCAGCCTTCAACAAAGGCTATCTTCACGTTTATCATCTTACCATGAAAGTCAATAGCAAAAAGCGGTAAAACATAATATTTTTGACGTGGATTTTTCTTGAAAACTAATTCGGTGACCCTTCCTTTTTCATTTCAGAAATGTAGTCAGTACATATGAAAACACAATATATCAAAAAAGAAGACAAAATCAAAAGAAAACTTTTTTCTGTGCTAAGCCCCCTTAAATATATATATTTGTTAAATAGTAGAAGAAAAATGTTATAACACAATGTATTATAGGCCCAAGGAATAGTTTCCCACCAAAGTCTGTTTATTTGGCTGGAATTATTTTTTGTCCAATTGAAATAATGTGATACATAAATTGAACTAGACTTATTTTTCCACAATATATAAAATTGAAGAAGTTTTTGACTAAATGTTGCTTTAAGACAAATATGATTTGGGATTTGTTCAATTATGAGCTACATATTTACGCCATACAAAATGGAAAATAAAAGGTGTGCCAAGTTTGATGGTATTACCAGCAAATGTAATGGATATAGAAGTCTGTGCTGGTCTGTTGACTGTAATAGTGCAAAATATTTGATGGGGTAGAATATTCACAGCAATTAGTATTTGCTTATATCAGCATAAAAATATATGCATTGCTACAATTATGAAAAAATAATATATTATGTATAAAATTTTCCAAGATTGCAGGAATCTTGATTTATTGACAGCCAGTTTATGGGCAACATTTGACATTTACAAAAATAAAAGTAGTAGTGAAATTAATGGTGATAAACTTGGAATGAAACTGGTGTAAGTGTAATAGCTTGATCATGGATCATTTGATTCTGGCCTATTCATCTTGCAGGTGGGCAGGCGGCAGAGAAAAATTATTTATTAGATTTAGGGATGAGGGATTTCATAAACGTATACATTTTACGGGTCTTTCTATTGGCTAACTGATATTTGAAATATTACAAAACTCATATTTTTTCTTCATAAATATCAAAAGTGATCATGTGGTGATAAACTTTATCATGTTATTCTAAATCCAATATCAAAGTAATTTAAGTTTATTTCAGGTACTATTTTTCTACGTATTGAAATAACACGGGCGACACCGCGTAGGGATACCCGATAAAATCTGGTAACAAAGAAGCATGTCCAACATTGCCTGCAGGTGGGATGTTTAATTTGTACAACGTCTTGTAAATTGTGGAATCATGTAAAATGTGACTGTTTAAGCTTCAACTTCAAGTGTACATCAATTATACAAAATAGATCACAATTGAGGTTTTAAGTAAAGAGTTCAATATATTGACCTGTTTTAGTAATATTTCAAAATTTGAGATTTTAAAAAATTAGGAAAATGATCCTAGACATTACTTCCTTTGTTATATTGTATAAATGTAAAATGGTTTAAAATTGGAAATATTTTTAAATTTTAAAGCAGCTTTCAGTCAAAAATTGTATACATTTTAGCGGGTACAAATCATTCTTACAAACTAATAAATCTGTAATTGCTACTTAAAGGCATTAGCCATGATTCACTTGGGTATGAACAATTTTGAAAACTTATTTGAATCAAAGAAAGACCTTAATAGAATCAAAATAAACAAACAAAATTGTATCACTTGCTCTAAAAAAGAAAATTTTCAGCAAAATTCATTTCTTAGGGTTCTGCTAGCAGTGTTTCTATTTTCCTAAAATTCAAAATTCCAAATGTACTGCTGTTGATTTAAAAGTGAACATTGTTCTTTAGGAAGGTAAAATACATTTAACAACATGATCTCTTCACTAAAACTTATTGTAAGTAACAAAGAAGTTTAACTTTTAAGAATTTAGCAATTTATTTCTAGAAACACTGTCACTGAATTTCTCATTCTCTAGAGAATGAGAAATTCAAAGCACAAAAAATTGTCTGTTTTACTATAAATGTTCAAGTTCAACAAGTATAGTTATTGATATTAGTTATTAGTTGGAAGTACTTTCTTAATATGCAATAAAACAAGTAGGAGTTGAGGAAAGTCGAACTTCACTTAGATGAAAGTGGCTATTACCTTTAATGGTACTTACTGAGCTGCAACTTGCTATGTGGCAGCTATTTTATTTTAACCAATCTAATCCGGCAATGATACATTGCATTTGTTGATGGGAAATACAGACGTGAGCAGTGGTGAGCCATGATATTGTGTAGGTTGATAATAAACATCATAAATAAAGAGGATTCACGATCCAGTTCTATATACAACAACATCACTTATTTCTTGGAGTACTTGTTTTGATTCTGCAATCTGGTACATTTTTTGGTTTAAATTTTTTTCTTGTGGTGTTTAAGTTGTAATGTTTTTATGATTGACATGGGACGGAGACTACATATCTGTACTATTTTTAGCATGGCTTGACAGATTACATTGCTAGTCTGTAACCAAATCTGGACAACCTTATGGTTATTTTTTGCTCAGATGGTTTGTAGGCCTTGAGGGATGAGTATTTATTTCTAACTTGGTTGTAATGATTCCATTATGATGTTTTGGTTTTGTTCTTTTCACATTTTGGAAATGGATAGACCTGGACTGATAATTTTGTTCTTCATCATCAAGTTGAGCTTATGAATTCTGAAACAATTCTGAAACAGCTTGTGTTAAATCACAAGGTTAATTATAATTACAAACCTGAAACTTTTCAGCTGATTTTAGCTCTTTTTTTATACCTTTTCAACTTATTTATTCGTAAATCAGCCTAATTTAAGCTCTGTGGTGCAAATTTGATGGTTTTCAGCTCTTTTTGAAGATTCAGTTTCAGGCCTATAATTATTTGTTGTTCTTATAAGTCTTGATACTAATGATGCTCATTTTTCATTCTTGATTTTATTTTTTTGTAGGCATTAAAGGATGATGTTGCGACACTAAAACAGAACCTGACCAACATCAAAGAGACTGGAGTACGACTGATCAAACAAGGGGAGCAAGCGTTTGCTGAGAAGGTTACTAATGAATTGAAGGAGCTGAGTGATAAATGGGAACAAGTCACCAAATTGGCAATGGTAAGATACATGGGGTTAGAAATGGGAAGATATTGTGTGCTCCCATCATGCATTGCTTCCTATGGAACAGGAAATTATATGAGTAGTTATTGATGAAACATGCCAAGAATGCAAGATTACAAGACTTAACTTAAAATGTTGATCATTCATCACTACTGATATGATTTCCTTTCCAATCAATTTCATAGGAAGCAATGTATGAAGGGAAGCAAAAATATCTTCTCTTAGGCGACGGAAAAAAAAATCCACCCTGTTTTACGAGCAGGAGCTTTCAAGCAAGGTCAGTCAGTTGGGAGAAAAACTGAAACATTTTTACGAAGAAATTTTCTTTAAATTTAACCAACATTGTTTAAGTTTGGCCAAAAAATGGCTGATTTTACATGACTTTGATTTTTTTAAACTAAAAAAACATCTTCAGAAACGCAAATTTAGGTTCGGTCGGGCCCGTTTTGAGGTTTTATGTGTTTAGATGGTTCAGTTAGACATATACCAAAGTTAATACCATTACCAAGTGGTTTCAGATTCACTTCTTCTTCACTGCTTTTAATTTTGTTTTTAGGGAAATTAAATGAAAACTACCCTACTTCACTTGTTTATTTTCAATTTCAATATCATTGGTAGAGGTCCAATTTTACTAATCTGATATGAATTTAAGTTGCCAGTGATAAAAAGTATGGTGTTTCTTGTTACAAAACACTAAATATATATCTGTTATTGTTTCAAAGTTTCTAAATTTCATTATATATCTGTTAATTTTTGCATCTGTTTGTCAACATTACTTTTGTTACTTTTTGTTTACTCGTTTGATTTTTTGAAATAAGACAGGATTCTTCTTTTTATACAAAAATATAATATTGGACATAAGAATATCACCAGGATTAAAGGAAGGATTAATCATATGACCGGGTGGTCATATGACTAGGAGGGATTCACACACCCTAAATGAAGGGGTCGTGATGACCTCGCATGTTGCTTACAACTAAGAGTCTTTAAAGGTATCTATTTCAATTTTTGTTACCATGATTGTTTTGAAAATATATTCTTCCTACTATTTAGTAATTTTTGTCTTGAATATGTTTGTTTCACTTGACTTTCATACGCTTCCTTGCTTAGAAACAAAGGTTTTCATAACTTCATAATCCCCATTGAGTCTAGCTAGGCTTGCCCCTTACAGTAATAATCCATTTTTTTTTTAAATTCATCACCACCATCAGGAACAAAGAACCAATCTAGAATCATCTCATGAAGCCGTGAAGACTCTGAAGGATGACATCAAAGAACTGACGGAGTGGATGGAGCAAATGGAGGCAGAAAATGTCACCAAGGAGATCGCAATACAAGAAGCGTCGGACATACATAGTGCACTGAAAATACTCAAGGTAATTGTAGAATTCAGGACAGGGGATGGGGAAGAGGGGAGGACATCAAAGAACTGACGGAGTGGATGGAGAAGATGGAGGAGGAGAATGTCATCAAGGAGATAGCGATACAAGAAGCGTCTGATATCCATAGTGCACTGAAAATACTCACGGTAATTGTAGAATTCAGGACAAGGGATGGGGGAGGGGAGGATTACATCAAAGAACTGACTGAGTGGATGGAGAAAATGGAGGAGGAGAATGTCTCCAAAGTGATCGCAATATAAAAGGCTTCTGATATCCAAAGCACATTGAAAATACTCATCAAGGTGAATGTATGTAAAAGGGGAGGATGACTTGAAAAGAACCGACTGAGTGGAAGGAGAAAATGGAGGCGGAAAATGTCACCAAGGAGATCACAATACAAGAAGCGTCGGACATCCATAGCAGTGCACTGAAAACACTCAAGGTAATTGTACAATTTGGTACAGGGGAAGGGGAAGAGGGGAGGACATCAAAGTACCGACTGAATGGATGGAGCAAATGGAGGAGGAGAATGTCACCAAGGAGATAGCGATACAAGAAGTGTCAAACATCCATAGTGCACTGAAAATACTCAAGGTAATTGTAGAACTCAGGACGGGGGAAGGTGGATGAAATCAAAGTACTGACTGAGTGGATGGAGCAAATGGAGGAGGAGAATGTCTCCAAGGAGATTGCGATACAAGAAGCGTCAAACATCCATAGTGCACTGAAAATACTCAAGGTAATTGCAGTATTTGGTATAGGCGAAGGGGAAAGGAGAGGTTAATTTAAAGTACGGACTGAGTGGAAAGAGGAAATGGATACAGAGGATATTACCAACATGATTGAAATTCATGAAGCATCAGATGTACAAAGAACTTTGAAACTACTCAAGGTGAATATATTTCTTTTAGGCTGGATGGCTTTGAGCGTAGAGGGATGAAGCGTAGGGAAGGATGATGTGAAAGAAGTGACTGACTTGGTAGGAAAAAAAAAAGAGAATTGAAAAAAGCACCAAGGAGATCAACATTCAAGAAGCGTCAGATATCCACTGCACAGTGAAAATACTCGGGGGTTAAAGCAAAATTCCCCAAAAGGGGGATGGGGTGGAGAAATGTCTTAAAAGAAGTGATGGACTCAATGAAGAAAATGGTTAAATGAGGATATCACCATAGCACCTTCCAGCGGATGAGGGGGGGGGGGGGGGGGTGACTTGAAAGAAATGACTGACTTAATGAAGAACAAGAATATCACCAAGGAGATAAAATTTAAGCATTGGATATCTACAGCAAAGTAAAGAAAGAATTTAAAGGGGGATTCCTTATGTTGGATATTTATTCCTCAATGACATATAAGATTTAGTCAAAATGACTAAAATTTATCAAAAATGCAGCAAGAAATAACCAATTTTGTGAGTTAACATTTTAGATATGGGCACTCTTTCTCTCAGAAGCTTTCTTTTAAAATAGAATGCCTTTTTGAGGTTTGGTGTACCTAATATTTCTGTAATATAAGGAAATAAGTTTTATTTCTCTTGTTTTCTGATCTTTTCGCCCCATTTACAGAAAGCCACAGAGGACTTACATGAGAAGGAGCCCAAAGTTACTGGATTGCTTGAGAAAGGCAAAGAAACCGAGAGTAAAGCTACTCCTGCTGGACTTGAGGCTCTACAAAAAGAGACAACAGATTTCAAAACAAAATGGGATCAACTAAACGAGAAGCTTACTGCAAAACATAAGGTAGGTTTCTTACTGAATTGCTAGAGAATGGTAAAAAGAAATTCTGAGTGGTTGAAAAATCCTTACTAAATGTCAGCAATAAATGCTGCCAAATGTTCCAAAAAACTTTTCCAAGCGAATGTTGAAAATTCATTCAAATTGCAAAGCATTTACTTGTGTAATTAAGCTTATCATACTCTTGAGTAATCACAAAATGGTGTTGCAAGTTAATAATCAAAGTTGTGATATCAGAAATAAAGCCAACCTTTTCACTACTTAAAGATTTTTGAAACCTGACCCTGACTGTATAACAATAAATTACTGTATTTTTAAAGCTTGCATAACAAATTTTTGCCCTTTTTATGTGATTAATCAACCTTATGATAAATGTTCCCCTTTTAGAAAATATGAATATCCAGGGTGTTTATTAGAGCAAAACAATTGAGGTAGAAATCTTGTATCTAATATTAGCTATTTCGACATTTACAGGTAATATCAGATGCAGCGGATAACTGGAAAACATTGAGGCATTTGCTGGGAGAAGAGATGATATGGATGGATGGTTTTGATCAGAAATTAAACAACCCTCCTGCTAGTCTAGATGCCGAAGAGATATCAGAAGAAATTGATGTAAGTAAAGCTTTGGTTAATGCTTTGGTCCCATTGCAATCAGCCACTGACCTGTGTGGGGTATTTGATGATAGACACAATGCCGTACTTGTGATTTCTTGCTGGGTCCTCACCATCTGGTGGGTAACCTGCTGGTCCAGTGTCAGGAAGATCATTGGTCAGACATACCATTTGTGCATTAAATAGCCATGTCATTGCTTTAAACATATCATAACTGCAAGGTACTAGGACCCGGGAATCGAAGAGCCGAGACAGAATTGTGGATAATTCAATATCAAAATCAAAACATTTATATGTTACCATCTTTAGTATCTTTGAACTATGTAAGGTTTGCATACTTGAATTCACTAAGGGGCAGCTTCAAAACTCAACCGGTGGTTGTCTGCCAGTTCTGGGCGGTTGGCTATTGCTTATTCCGGTTGAACCGCTCAGAACCGGCAGGCAACCGCTGGTTGAGTTTTGAAAACGCCCCTAATGTGACAAACATCTTTTATTATAGTCCATTTATAAATTTAGCAGAGATGATCGGATAAATCCTGATCAAATGATTTCAAATAGCTATGACCACATCAAGGAAAGCTAGGTTTTAACAATAATCTTCAAGACAGTATATCTTTGTATAATAAATAAAGATTTGTAGCAAAATTGTTATAGTACCAAGATATTTTTTGTGTTGCTGTAGTCTATCTTTACTATCCCATATGTGAAGAATGAATGATATTAAACAGTATGAATTTCCTTTAACAGATTGAGTCATGGAAATCTAATTATTGTTTTAAACTCTTTAACAGGCATTGGAATCAGCCGTCCAGAAACATGTGGTAGATAACCGTGAACAAATTAATGAGGTTGGACAGAGTCTGATTAGCAATGGTATCATGGTAGCAGTGGTAGAGAGAGAAGTCAAAGCATTAAACCAAAGAGCGGATGAAGTCGCAGTACAGGTAGGTTTGGGTGGGGATGGTTGGGGTGTGGGGTGTGTGTGGGGATGAGAAGGGCAATGAGCAATGATATAATTAGGATTAGCTAGATGCTGGGGTACATGGGTGGGGAAGAGTGATTTCTTTATAGTTGTAGATTGTGCATAGCAAATTGTATTCTAGAGCAGGGAAATCATATTATAGATGGATTGTTGATGGTCAGGTTTTTTTAATTAAGTGTAATGATTTCACTGTAGTAGTAGGGTGGATGTGGATCAAATCTTGTACACAATAACTGACTGGCAGTTTTGAGTGGTTGCCAAACAGCATTTACTATTGGTTGGGTTTAAAAATGGTCCCTTCTCAAATGTGAAACTTGACATTTTCTTTTTTGCTTACAGGCTAAAGCTCGTCAAAGTCGTCTTGAGCACAACGTTCAAATATTACAGCAGCTGGAGCGGGATATGCTGAATTTGAGCAGCTGGATTTCTGCTGTAGATAGGACATTGAACAGCAGGTTGACAGCAAGGATTTGTGCTGGAGATGTACCTGATGAGTACGAGGTATGTTATAGGCC
>JXSR01S010397.1:35927-71379 GCA_000969725.1 Ophiothrix spiculata
AGAAAAATCTAAAAGATGATCTTGAACACAAGTTTCGTAAGTTCCAGAAACCTGCAGATTTTGAACCAAAGATGTCGCATGTGAAAGGCATATTGGAAAATGTCAAAGAAGGAATCCTAGTGATTAATTTGAAGAATGGCGAACCAGAGGTGATCCAGACCCAATTGGATGCTTGTATGGTAAGGGTTGAAGTTCATGTTGTGCATTTTGTCAAAATGGTTCATTTCAGTGACATTTTAAAACATTGGTCAGTGGAATGTGGAATTTTTATTATGATTAATTGTACAGTGGAACAGGCCTTATTTTTCCTAACCTACTGGTCAATGCTAAAATATAAACTACTCGTTTGTATTTCAATGAAACTCTTTTTCTTGCATAATATTTTCAACATTACACTTAGAAGATGTAAATTATGTTTAAAATTTAATTTTTAATATCATCATTTGCATATAATTAGTACATTTGAAACAAAAACCAGGAATATCTATAAAAACCTATATTTTTGACAATCTTGATGTTTATTTGGAAATTTTGCATTCAGACAGTTTGTTACTATATGGTGAAAATTTCTGTAAGACGGATTTTGATTATTTCACGTACTTCTCCTTTTTTACCCAAAAATGTGCAAAAATCACAAATTTTTTGAATTGCCTATATTTTGTTCAGATTGTTATTAAATTTTCTAATTTTGGTATTAAAGGATATAGAAAAACATGTTTGAAATACTTCATACTTTTGAAGTTATAACGTAATTACTGTTTAATTGTGTTTCGACTTGGAAACCATTTTGACATTTTCGCTAATTTAACAGAAAATTCAAGGTCAAGCACCAAAATTTCATCATAAATGTATGTAAACTATGGTTATAGATAACTTCTGTAACTTTTTGTCTGGAAATAAAACAACAAATCAGTTAAAATTTATATTTCTTAATTATGGACTAAATATAAAGGCACTAGTATTCTGTTAGCAATTTACAGTTATTGTATTTTCCAGACAATTAGTTACCCAATTGTTTAGTATTGCTCACAGCACTATTCATACACTCATTACAAGAAATCAATAGTGTGTGTTTAAAAACACGCATTGATTGGCTTAATATTTGGCCTTGTCAGCATTTCGACCAATACAAAAACAAGCTTTTTAACAAGCAGCTATCTCAGCTTCTAGTAAACCAATGATTTTGAAATTTGCAGCATATAAGGGGCTGCCCTTGGTTAATATTTATTTATAATATCAAACTGGTACTGCGTAACATAATAATATTATAGTCATTTAAAATTAGGAAAAATAAGGCCTGTTCCACTGAAGTGTAATATTAGGATTCATCTTAACTATTGTTGTTTCAAATACATTTCAAACATAAAAATGATCATCTGAATGCAGCCGCTACCTATCCACAAATTGTGTTATGCCGGGAGATCAGAAAGTAAGCAACAACTTTCCAATCACCAGTTCACGCCACTATGACATGCTATGCACACGAAGAGCTTAGTTGCAAATGCAATTTTATTATGCAAGGCACTGAATTTCTGTGTCAGAGAATTATTTGAAACAATAACAGTCCAGAAATCACATTCAGGCTGCGATCACATAGAACTATACTATTGGGGTATACGGTGTACGATTTCACCTGGGTACGTGTATAGATTCAATCGAACATGTGGATTTGATGCTATGGGGACACATAAGAGGCCACTATTCTAAAAAACGTATAGCTCGCCGTGCCTGTATAAAATATAGCCATCGAATAGCGTATAGTGAATACTGTATACCCTATACTTCTATGTGAGTGCAGCCTTACTGTAGACGTTTTGTCAGCTAGCAGTACTTTTTGAATCTAGAAATAAATGTGAATTTTTTCTCAAATTCACAATCTTTTATCTTAATTTCAGAAATATTTTTCCAACATTCTTCCCAATATTTCAAAAGTTAAGATAATATTCAAAATTTGAGAAATCATCCAAAAAAAAAATTATATCCAGAAGTATTGACTTGCTCAGCAAAAGGTGAACAAAAAAGTTTGGGCTAAGTAACAACATTTTCAAAAATTTCACTTTTCTTTAAATTTAAATGATTATAATTGGTGATTTGTTGCAGGGCTTTTACAAAACCTTAAGCGAGGTTAAACCAGAAGTAGAATTTGTCATCAAAACTGGACGTGGTATTGTAGAACAACGACAGCTAGATAATCCTGCCGAATTAACCGAACGCCTTAACCAGCTGAAACAACAGTATAATGTGCTTGGAAAACGAGTGACGGATGGGAAGAGCGCCCTCGAGAAAGGACTGAAATTGGCGAAGAAAATCAAGAAGGAATTGGTTGCTCAGAAGGATTGGATGCAGGATACTGGGAATGAGATTTCCAAGAGAGAGACGGCTGATAATGGAAGCGCTCCGCAGAGTATTAACCAGGAGATTGACTGGTGTACGGTAGGTTGCAAAATGGAATTAATCTATAAAAGAACAATGTAGTGTATGATATTTTTGTTTATAATATTGTATTTTTGTTGTTTAATTTTTGTTGTAACGCTGTAATGGGTTGTGATCACCTCTGGTCGTGGCCTTTTGATCACATGCCCCCATATCTCTGTTAGTTTTATTATTTTTATTGATGTTGTATATAGATATGGAAAATAAAATTGATTGATTATTATCACCAAACTTGCACCAACTTTTCGGTAGCACATAAAAAGTATAAAACTTGACTTAATACCAAATACCATTTAACACTTCAAAGTCTAATATACATATGACATTGAAATTTGTAATATAAAAATAAATTGACTTCGAAAGATTTAAAAAGTAAGCTAAAGTTGGAATACATTTCTCTCTTTTTAAAACAGAAAATCAACAAGGATCTGATAAAGAAGAAGTCGTACCTTGATGATGTGGGCAAATTGGCAGATGCATTGATGAAACTTGCAGAAAAAGATGCCCTGAAATCTGTCCGGGAAGATGTTGATGGAACAAGGCAAAAATTGGAAGAGCTAGGAGCTCGGGTCGGACAACGAAAACAGACTATGCAGGTGAGAGTTTGTTTAGAATTTTGTAAATATGTGTACGGTTCAACGAGATAGATAGACGAAGTGCGCCCTGCTTGGCAAATCGCTGAAGTCAGGATGACGTCACTAAAAATAATCAAAAATATCACATTATACGCTAATTTGCTTATTTATTTCATTTATAACACATAAGTGTATTTTTATTGGAATATTTAAATCATTACTGCAAGCGAGTGCTCGGAAAATTATCAGAAAATAAGCTGACCCACCACCTTGACGGCAGTGTGTTTCAGACCGAGGTTCGGGGGTCATTAATAATTAATTAGACTTCAGCGACCCCCAATTCCATAATTGAAAAGAAATAATACTAAAATTAGGGTCTGTTTGGGAATTTTGTTTACACGATTTTAAGGTTTATTCTTTTTAATCTTCTAACTTTTAATTGTAACATGTACAACTTTTGTATTTCTTTTTTGAAATCAAAAACGTGGGTATTTTTAAGCTACACTGATTTTTTAATAGTATTTTTTGTATTGGGGGAGGTATTTTGAAAGGCGAAGTGAAGGGATATGAGGAAACAATACGTGGGCAACATCAGGTCTCTCTTCGCTTTCAGCCTTTTGATACGGTCTTACCTCATACCAAAAAGATGCAGTGTAAAGTTTGTATACATGAAAAAAATAATGGGATATGAAGTTTTCATTATTTTGCGTTTAAATGACATTAAAAAATATATCTCATGAGGCAAACAGAGAAAAACATCCGCAAAATACCTCAAAATTATTTATAGGATTGTTTATGTACTTTTCAAATGGTAGATTAACTTTTACATATATTTCTCAGAATTTTAGGGCCTTTATGGAAAGCAGTTCTTGAACACTGATAAGGCTACCCTCTTTAAAGAAGTCAATATATAAATAAATTATGATTTGCACTATTGACAGACCTTCAGTTGACTATAGCCTCGCTTAGGAATGTCCTATCTTCTATCTTTTAGAGCCCTCTAAAGATATTTGCACTCAATCTCCAAGAGTATTTTCCTGGATTTTTTAATTAATTTTATAATCAGATATCATTAATCCTCATCCCATTATAACTAATTGTATTTTTAAAAGATCCTTAAAAATATTTTTTGCTTTAGTCCAGTTTTGAATGATTCCTGAATAGGCTTTGCTGAACATCTCTGATTAAAAGATGGTGGAGAGATGGGTTTAGCCCATAGATTTACAGGGGAGATACCAGACTGTGTATATCGGCCCATGTATTATGTATCATCGGAAAAAACCTGAACACCCCAATTTTGTCTCCATGCCAAAATATGGCACTGTGTCTTGTATCTCACTTAGTAATTATATGGTTAAGCCACTCTTCACTAACATCCCCAAATTAAAAAATAAGGAAATATGCCTCAATTTGTGAAAAATGAGCCACCGGTTGCAGATCCAGTAGATTATTGAATTTTTCTGTGCACTTACAAACAACATTAACAAAAACAACAGATACAACTTTCTTGTATAAGTGATATATCACCCATGTAAGCAAGAAAGTCGTATCTTTTCTTGTATATAAGGTGTATACCACCCATGTAAGCAAGAAAGTTGTATCTGCGCAGATACGACTTTCTTGTATAAGTAGTATATCACCCATGTAAGCAAGAAAGTCGTATCTGCGCAGATATGACTTTCTTACTTACATGGGAAATTCAGATTGCAGATACACCATTTTCTTTTTCAAATAATATTTCAATAAATTATATATCATAAATAAAATATGAGAATACTAACAAAGTTCAATAAATATCTCAAAAATTCAAAAATATTGTTTTTCACAATATCTAGGTCAGTGGGACACAAAAATGTTTCTCCTGTAAATGACCAAAATGCAAATACAACTTTCTTGCACTCGCATGACTGTCTGTAGATTAGCTATTGTCTAGACCACTTGTATTCCATTTGTTGAGCACCAAATACAATAAACTCCTGTTGGATTTATGTAAAATTTACCATGTATTTCATGAAGTCCTACTCTTTGAATTGAATTGCCCTAACCCTCTCTGTATTCCCTCCTGGTCAGTAATTTCTCAAATTTTGTTTTCATTATAACATGTGATACTTTAATGACATTTATCAGTTTGTTACAAATGGCCATGCATGCACTGAGGGCCCAATTAGCATACCGATAACTCAATTACCGTAACCTATTTCATCTGAGGCATATTGAAGTTTTCTTTCTCTCCTGATTCACCCTGCAGGGCTGAAAATGAAAATTAGAAAAAATAGAAAAGATAAAGAGTTACATTTTGTTACTTTTTCACTTTGAAACCAGTAAGACTGTTTTGGCACCAAGTTTATGATAAAGTACAATGGAAACTGAAAAAAGATTTTCCTTCTCCAGTTAATACCATATGATTTTGGACAGATGTGAACCTAGAGTTTGACATGTAACCATGGTTACAGTGAAGTGTTGAAATGTTTGGAGCAGTTTTCAATGAAATTACTCATATCTTAAGCTCTTTTCTACTACATATCCATTACTAAATATGTCACACTGTGAACAAATACAGATATGTTTTTCTCCCAATTATCTCTCCAGAGGGCATGATACATTTAAATCTACTTATACATGTAAGCTTTACATAGGTGATAGATCAGATTCAAATGCTTTAAGAAATGTAGCCAATGTTATACCAACAAGTTCAGATGTTGATTCAGTTTGTATTTCTCAGGCAAAATGAGCGAAAGCCCCAAATGAAGATTTTATAATTGGCGTCTAAAGTACAAGTATGGTGAAAAAGGTCAATTTTGTTTTTTTATAAAGTGCATTCACGCATAAGTGTTTAACTATACCTCAAGTTTCAAAGTTGAATTATGCTGGGAAGTGCAATTATTCACAGTTAATTGATCACATTTTGCTATCATACACTTTTGTAATCAGTAATTTTAAAATCGTTAGTACTTTAAAAATACTACTACAGGAAATCAAGCAAATAGCCCCAAAAGTCCCAATTACATCATGAATGGGATCACGAACCGAATTGCTACCAAGGTAGCGCCTCTCAGGTGTCTTGATATGCTCGGTGTTGGATCTGGTGCCTTTTTGATACAAGACCAAGTGTATTTTGTGCACAATAGTTTATTATCAAGAACAATATGGTTCTCCAAATCTAGACCAACCTAGATTTAATTCATCTGCATCAATCTACATCAGTTTATCTAGTCTGCACCACAGACAAGACATTAATAAGTTTGTGTGTATGTCATCATGTCTTACCTATGTAGGCCAGGCAGATGGGACTGTGTATCATTTGTGTACACAGTAAGGGGGACATAAGGGTTACACTCATTCATGTTGTAATGGTTATTGCTGTTCATGTCAGTTGTAACTGTTTAGCCCATGACAATTGTATAAAATTGTACATGTTTAATAAAGTGTATACAATTGTTATAAATCTGTGCATCAAGTAAATATGTGCCAAACTGGCTAAGATAATCAAACACAAGATTCTAGTGCTATTGGGTGTGTTTGCTGTGTCAGGTAGTCCTAAAATATAATGCTTAACCCTAGCGGCACCGAATCTCTCTATTTTCGCAAGTCCAACTATGCTAATGTGTACTGAGGGGTCACCTATTTGGTGACTTCTGCTGGACATTGGATGAGATGAGGTCTGGAAGGGGGAACACAGAACTACCCTTAAGTAACATTTAAGTTTCCATGGAGATAGAGTTCGACCCGGCTCCTTATCCATGACATTATTTATGTTTGATGTTCAAGTACAGCATGCAAAAGCTTTTATTAAATAAAGTAGATTCTTTGGCAATGATTTACTTTGTATAAACAAAGCTAGGCTTAATGATGATCAGACCAGACATAGGAGTGCATTTGTATATATCTGGGATGAGAATGGGTTGGAGGGGTACCTCATTTGTTATTTGAGTCAAGGCTGGGGTAGACCTTTAACTAGCATAAATGGGTTTTGTACTCTAACTCTCAAACTAATTGCACAAACCATACTTTTATCTTTTTAGAAGTGGATTTTTACCCTGAACATATTTGTGATATTGTTTTTTGACAAAAAATGCCGATTTGGTAAAAATGCCAGAAAAATATTTTTTGCCCCAAAAATATCTGGAACACCTAATTAAAATTTGCATTTGTGAAATTTTGAGCTTTTTTGCTTTTTTGGAATTTAGAAACAAATGTCTAGGAAGGGGTTTCTCAAATTTTTGGTTTTGTCTTGTTTTTTGACCAATTTCCAACGGTGGATAATGGTGGAATTTTTTTACATTTTTTGACCTATTTTTGGCATTTTTTTTATAAACTAAGATAAAAGTCAAAAATTTAAGAAAACCATTCCTAGACATTTGTTCTAGATTCCAAAAAACAAAAAAGTTCAACACTTCACAAATGCACATTTTTAGTTATGCTTTCCAGAAAGTTTCGGGTCGAAAAATAGGTTTTTGGCATTTTTGGTCAAAAACTTATATGATAATCATGTTCAGGGTAAAAATCTGCTTCTAGAAATACTTTTACATAGTTTATGCAATTATTTTTGACAGTTTAAACAGTTTATGCCATTTAAAGGTCTTCATAAAGGCTGACCAGTATTTCTAAAACAGATTTCTTTTTTTAAAGATTTTGAATTGGGGTTACTTGTATTTGAATATTTATTAGTGAATTCAGTCTTTTTATTGGTTAAATAACGAAGACGCGTAAAAATATTTTCCGACTACTTTCCGTGTGTGTCAATACTCAAGTACAGCCACGCGGATATGTGTTTACGCATTGCGTCTGTGTGTTTTACACACACGCGGGGAAAGTAGTAAATACTTCGGCATGGTACTACCGTATTACTCAAAGGCAAAATACATAATTTGTTGACTTTTAGGTTTATTTTTAAGTTTTGACTTTTTGAGGTGTAGTAAAACAAATACTACATGGTTTATTTCGGAGACTTCTTCCCTAGGCTGCACCTCGGGAGGAAGTCTTGATCATCCAAACAGTACAGTATTTTGTGATACTTCCCCTTTACCACGTTGTATTTGTATAGCATCTGTTATTTGACTTGAGTATTATGTCATTTCTTGATTCAGTAAGTATGGGGATTTGATACCAAAGTCTATATCATTCTAAAAATGACCCTATTTGACCAAAAAAAATTAATGTCTCAAAATTCTACTTACAAATAAATGTCTGAAAATACTTTTTAAAACTTACAAAAGTTTTGTATGTCTAATTTCTAATATACTTGTAACTTTTTAAAAACAAGCTTTTTTTTTTATTAACTTTTGATCACTTTGTTGAAAAAAAGGACTCTCTTGCAATTTTATATTGCCCAAAAAGGGTATTTTCAAATGACCCCCGCTTCCAATTTGGTGTACTCGTCAATTTTGTGATATGTCTGCTTCTGGCCAGGTTGCAAATCCAGGGGAAGGGGTACTAAAAATTGGTGTACTACCCAGGTATTCCAACATAGTCTTACAGAACTGATTATTGGCGTAAGGATTTTTATTTCTGAATTAGGAACTGAATTTATCCCATAAAAAATTACTATTAGAGCTCAAAATGGATCAAAAGTTATTGAAAACATTTTTGCCACTTTCTTTGAAAATGGGGATCTTTAGAACAGTAAATCTGAAAATGAGCATCTTGAGGAGCAGGAGAGGAGACTTAAAAAGGGTAACTTAAAGGCAGCACATACCCATACCTTTCATAAATGTGAATGACCTCCCCATCCCCTTGCAAGCTGGTTTAGTTGAAGGTTAACATCCTATGTCAAATTTGTCTTCTTTTGTTTATAAAAGACAGATAAAATGTTTCAAAATTGTGTTAATGTAACACAATATGTGTGAAGGTTGGTTTGTTTATTTAAATTAAATGTACTTGACCAGAGGTGGGTTTTTTCAATGTTACAGGATTAATAAAAATGTTAAGAAATTACTACATGTACTGTGGAAGGGGATGGTGAGGTCTGTGATGGGTTTGTATCATCACCAGTGATATTAATTTGTATATTTAGACTGCTTATCGCTATCTGTCTTCATTGCTGAGATGCTCCCAGGTTCTGTAATAACGTTGCGATGCCATTAAGCTTATGTGGTTGATAGACAGATTGGAAATGAATTCAACTTGGGATTGGATGTGGGAGTTTGCTGTAACATGTACAGTGATGTGTGGATGATGTGCTATCCATAGCAATATATATTTTGTATATTTGTTTAAAAAAATGGAAATATTTATTGACTAATTAATTTTGACCTGTGGTGTTGTATACAGAAATATGCAGAACAGATGGCAGCCTATCGCACCAGCCTAGGGGAGGTAAAGCCATGGTTGGGTGAAGCGGAGAAGAAGTTGGACACCTCGTCAAGACTGCCCCGGGATGATCAGGTGTCGCCGGAAGAAGTACAGGGCTATCAGGTATGTGTGTCTTGTTAAAGAGACTAATTAATTAGTTGATAATGGTCAAACTGTCTATTAAAGGGCTTGTTGAAGAGGCTATGTAGAGGGCTTAGCATTCTAGGTATGGTTTGAAGTGAAGGTTGTGTGGCTTGTGAAAGAGATGTGATGTTTAGGACTTGACAGGAACAGGCTTGGCCTTGAAACTAATGGGGATTTGGAATTGATGAAAAATGGTGATGAAGAATTGACCTTATTGAATTGGAATTTGTATGGTCAGAATGCATAAATTTTCAGCTGCAATGCAGATTTTTGAGGTATGGTGTACATCTCTTGTAGTATAATAATTTCGAGAATAATTTGCCGTTTTGTGTTGACAATAAGGATACATTTTTTGCATGCCTCCGTGTAGAAAGAATCTTGCAAAACTTTAATTATCATGCTCAAAACTTATTATCTAGTCAACAGCATGTTTTTGCTTCCAAGATTGTTTGATATATCATGATCTGGCATTTTGAAAACATAGATGGATAAGTTAAGTACTAAGACTTCTTGCCTGTCTGTGTGGACATCTGTTACCTAATATTGTCGCCGATTGTCTTGTATCAAGTTGACTGATGGTATGACACACTTTATCGGCATGGTGGAGCTTTTAGAGACTTTGACTGATGGATGGAGTGTTATGCTATGTTTGGCATTTGTGATTGATGTGTGTGTGGGATTTTAAAATGGATGCTTGTAGCCATGGTAACATAGAGTGTTTTCTTGTAGTCTTGAAAACACCTGATTAGTAAAGCTTTGTAGGAAACTTTTTTTTAGGCAAAGCAAAATTAGGCCTATATACTATACAGAAAGTTCAACAAAAGTCTAGCATTATAAGTTTTAAATTCACATATATCTTTGAATTTTTGACATGCAGAACATATTTTCATTGGGAGAGGTGATATGTTTTTGCGGCTCAATTCCCCTGTGGGCCGTTTAATATCGAATAAAGTTGTAGGCATGTTCATCTTTAAAAACTGCATAAAAGGGTTTGATTTGGACCTACCAATGGTGTCGACGTTTTGAAAAACGGGGTAGTTTTCAGCACAATTTACACCATTTAGGGTTGAACATTCAAGCAATCTCCACCAGTAAGGGTCACTTTTCACATGGTGTTGACCATCTGATATCTTGTTGTACATGATTTGCATGAAAAGGTGTCTCTCTTTTAGGTTAAATCCTGGAAACTTATGAGAAACATAGCCCTCATAGTTTATACAGTACTAAACCATTGCTAATAATTTGTTCAAACTTTTTGTAGGATGTGTCTTCTCTAGAAATTACAATAAATTGTTCAAAAACGTGAATGACCTCATCCAAAAAAATCACAATATTGCTGACTTTCCAACTAGAAGTATTACTAGAATTTTGATATTATGTACCTTATTTATAATGTACTGAATCTCATCAAATACCCCCCCCCCCTCTTTAGATAGAACAGTCCATGTTTTCAGCAGTTTCAGCAGAAACTTTAAACCTTCCATTTACAAAAAACAGAGAAATTTCAATTTTCAGTAGAAAACACAGGTACCCCTTTCAGATATTTCAGATATCTTGTTTGGTACCAGTATTTTTAATTCTTCATTAACCATTTATGGTAACTTTTACGCTTCACAGAAGCTTCAAGAGGAAGCTGATGATATGTCTGGACGTGTGGAAGAAATACGAGATCAGGCCTTGGAGTTGATGCGTCTAGGAGGTGACTGTCGTAGGTCTACAGAACCTGACTTAATCAACCTCAATCAGAGATGGGAAGATGTGACGGGCAGAATTAAGGTAAGGAATTATGGGAAGGTATCATGGACGAAGTTGATGCGTCTAGGAGGTGACTGTCATAGGTCTACAGAACCTCGCAATCAAAGATGGGAAGATGTGACGGGCAGAATTAAGGTAAGGAATTATGGGAAGGTATCGTGGATGAGATCAGGCGCTGAGTTGATGCGCTGAGTTGATACGTCTAGGAGATGACTGTCGTAGGTCTACGGAACCTGACTTAATCAACCTCAATCAGAGATGGGAAGATGTGACGGGCAGAATTAAGGTAAAGAATCCTGGAAAATATGTCATGGTTGAGATTAAGCCTTAAAAGTGATGCGTCTAGAAATGACTGTCATAGGTCTGACCAACCTGACTTAATCAACTGGGAGGATGTGTCAGGCAGAATTAGGTTAATAATCATTGGAATGTGTCATGGACGAGATCTGATCCTTTTGAACAAGTCTTGGAGTTGAAGTCATAGTTCAAGAGGATCTTGCAGACATTTTTGACTTTGATGACTGTGCTGTTTTAGTCAAAGCAGTATGACAGCTAATTCAGTTGCAATACTGTTGTGGCAGGAGATTTCACTGTCAAAGTGATATCATAATCGAATTAATATCCTGACCACAGCGATGTCCAAACTATTCATGAGGCTCATGACATCGATTTGAATTTCCCGCTCAAAAAGCATTCAAGTACAAAAGAATTCTTATGTTATCACCATGAGTTGTGTGTGCATAGTTTAGAAATGTTGCTGGCGCAACCCATAGTGTTACATAATTACTTCAACAGCAAATTTAATACAAATGTATGTGACATGTTGTTGCGAGGTACTATCAATTTATTAGCTTGCAATTATGATACCTGTTGCAGCTTTTCCAAACACCATGCGGTAGTGATTGCAAACCGGTACTTGATGTTTTTTATTATAACAGTGCGACGTCTTGAAGTTGTGTTTCAATTTGTTTCTCCCTCACTGAATTATATCTTTCATTTCTGTCATTTCTACAGCGAAGACAAGCAGAACAGAAGAGAATATCTTCAGAGCTGAGTTTTGAAAAACACAGAGTAGAAGAAGCTGCAAACAGACAACAGCCTGTTGAAGAAGACAAAATACAAAAGGTTGAAGAACAAATGGATGAAGCAGCCATACCCTTGCTAGATGATGCAGAGACTAGTGATGAAATTGATTCCATCTCAGACGAAGCATTGGTCAGTAGAAGTGAACTCCAGATGGACTTTCCAGTTGAGCGAGAACCAAGTCCTCCTGTCGAGGTCATTGAAGAACCTCTTGATCATCAGCTTGTTATCCCGGTTCAATCCGTGCCAGATTTTGGACATTTACAACACCTTGAGGAGCCTTCACAGGAAGTTGTTGATGAAAAATGCGAACAGGTGATTGTCGAAAAGGAGGAATCTGCGATGAACTTGGACGAGATGTTTGAGAAGTTGAATTCTGAAGCTGGGAAGCCTAAGGTGCCTAAATCTGTTGAGCAAACGGAGAGAGAGCGCAGCATGGCGGAGATCAATATGATCTTGGAACAGACGTATACTGCTATCGATTTGTGCGATCATAGACTGGTGAATGGATGTGATCTAAGGGAAGAAGACTTTGATAGAGATGTGGAAGAAAATGTCCAGGTAAATGCCATTTTCTTGTAAGAGGTGATGTGATTCAATACGGACCCATCCCAAAGTTTTACTTATATTGAAATTGCAAAGAAGATGAATTTTTCATAGGTAGATGAAGTAAACACATTTGACAAATGCAAATATTGCACACAAGATGGGGATATTTACTGTAGAAGTATTTCATTTATGATGTACAAGGGATATATTATTGTGTACTACTGAAATCAAATATGCAAGTGAAGCATCTGACATAAAGAACTTTCATTTATCACTCTTTGCTCAAATCAAACAAAGTAATTGTTACACAGGTACTAGCAATAATCTAGAATATGTAAAGCCCCATTATTTTTTTCACAAACCTGAATTTTTCAACATTTCCAATAAATGGGTTTAGAGTAAAATTTTTCAACCAAACTGAAATTAATTTCAAGAATGGGTTAACAATAGATAATGCAACACATTCCATTGTTTGTATTGGTTATCCAATTATGTGTGAAGTAAAATGTGAAATTTTGGTTAAAATTGAAAAAAAAAGGCCCCATTATGACGTCATTGGTTATCTGACGTCATTATTAACAAAAATAGTCACATCAAAACAACTGGCGAGGACGAATGAAGTTGATTTGAATTATTCCTGAGGGACACAATTCCATACAACAACATTATAATCCGTCGTCTTATTACAGTTTCTACCACTTCGCATGAACCTGCACTTTTATATCGAAATAGAATGTTAATATTGTATGCTTGAAAACTTTCTTTATGTTATTAGGAAACAAATGAAGCTCTTGACAATCTCCGTCCAGATGTAGAACAGCTCATCAGCAATGGAGAGGACCTTTTAAAGAAGATGAAAGTGTCTGACCCGGATGAAGCCATCATTCTCCAGAGCAAGCTCACCATATTAAGGACGAGATGGAACGCCCTCGAGGTCGATGCGGATTGTCGGAAAGGCACCATCAGAGATGTAGTGCCCAAATGGCATCAGTTTAAGAAGGATAGTGATCAATTAGAGGATTGGATGTCAGGGGTCAAAGGTCGTCTGCAGGAAGCTGATACTGAGGACAAGATGAAGGTAAGAAAATTATTTTTTAATTTAAAACCAGCAGGTCACTCATTCCTATATCCCCAAATGCTGGAATGCCATAGAGATGATTTCTGATATATGTTATTGACCAAACTTTAAGTCAAGGGGTTTAGGTACTATTAATAACCTGCGTAATAGCAAGATCCAATCTAATAAGATTATTTCAACTTTTACGCAAACAACTGCACGGTCATTATCAAGTAACAATGACTTCTTATAATGACCCACGTATGTGATGTCTTTAGCGTTTAATGCGTTTTCTCATAAAACGCCCATCAAGCGCGCGTATGCACCCACATACGCGCGTTTATCATATTACGCGATGATCGTCATGCCTGGCTTGATCGAAATTATCTTATAGGGATAAGTAGACCTGTAAGTTAGAAATAAGTTTAATAAAGTATTTCTTTATAAAATCAATCATAAAAGGCATTAAAAATGTCTAAAGACGGCTATTAATGACAACAATAACTTTGCACCATCTTTTAATTCGGTCATTGTTTAAAATCGTCGGTGTTTGTTTTGTGCCTTGGTGCTTTTCTTCGGCAGCTACGCTTTCTCAGAAAAGTACCTCGGCCCAAAACAAGTACCTCCGATTTTAAACAATGACCTCAAAGAGATGGTGCGCAGTTATTATTGTCTAAATAAATACTATTAGATAATACAAATTTAGGGGTTTTAAACTGGTCTAAAGTCTTTAACTATGGGCCCTGATCTTTTTATCCCCCTGGCTTGAATATCCCCCTGGCTTGAAAAGTAGAAGGGGGATTATGGCATAGTAGTGGATGTCTGCGTCGGCGTTGTTGGCGGCGGCGTTGTTGTTGTCGTGAAAAGGGTTGACATTTGCCTCTAACTTCTGCATACTTCGATAGATTTCAACCAAACTTGGGTCATTGGTGCTTCATGGGAACCCGCATTTGTGGGTGAGGTCAAAGGTCACATACCAAGGTCAAAGGTCATTTGAGGTCAAGTTGTAAAATAGGCTGAAAATGTCAATTTGACCTAATTTTGCCTCTAACTTCTGCATACTTCGATACATTTCAACGTAACTTTGGTCGTGGGTGCTTCATGGGATCCCGCATTTGTGAGTGAGGTCAAAGGTCACATACCAAGCTCAAAGGTCATTTGAGGTCAAGTTGTAAAATAAGCTAAAAATGTCAATTTGACCTAATTTGAAAAGTTGAAGTCCGATTGGAACCAAACTTGTATTTATGGATATAATATAAGAATCCTAATATGTTGATGATGAGGTCAAAGGTCACATACTAGGGTCAAAGGTCATTTGAGGTCAAGTTGTAAAATAGGCTGAAAATGTCAATTTGGCCTAATTTGAGAAGTTTGATTGGAACCAAACTTGGTTTGTGGATATAGTATTAGAACCCTCATATGTTGATGAAGTCAAAGGTCACATCTGAAGGTCAAAGGTCATATGATGTCAAATTTCCCTAAACTTTCCATTTTTCTGATCGCGTCGGCCAGGGGGATCGTGTGGTTCCGAGAACCAGTATTTTTAAAATGCTGTTCTAATAAACTGCCCCACATTCAGATGTGTTAAGTGTCACCTTTAAAACTGAATACTCATGTATCACAATTTACAGTGACAAAAGTAGTAAGCACATAATAAAACTGTAGTTGTAGTAGAGACAAACGTCATGCAGAGCCTCTAATTGATTTGAATTTGTCAGGCCATGGCTCATATTGAGCTTACATTAGATTAATGTTAGGGACAATTATAGATGATGCAACGTAATGAAATTTGAGATGGGAATATCAGATGACCTCATCCTGAACGCTCATGATCGGATGCACATTGTATTCTTTTAATAAGGGCAGTGTTGTATCTCATCAGTGTTTCTATTCTGTTGTTGATTACCATTAAGTTTATAAACATTTCATATCATTATCTAGAATATCTGTTCAGCAATACAGGGGGGGTGTATCAAAAAGGAGTTTATATTTAGTAATATTCGACTTCACTGAGTATGGTAATATTGTACTTGTTTCTAAGATGAGCAATTTTGGATATCCTTATATTTTTTCTGAATTGTAAACATACTAAAGATACCATTTCATGTAATTTATTTATCTGATGTATAAAAATTTGAAATGAAGCTTCTTCATGCATATTAGCTAATTTCATATCTCAGAATTGTTACTCTTACATAAGGTTAAAAATCACTCCATTAAAGGCAATAGCCATGATCCACTTGGGTATGAAAACTTGTGAAAACTTATTTGAATCAAAGAAAGACCTAAATGAAATCGAAACAAACAAATAAAATCATATCACTTCCTCAAAAAAGACAATTTTAAGCCAAATTCATTTCTTGGGATTCTGTCAGCAGTGTTTCTATTTTCTTAAGGTTTGAGATTCCAGATGTACGACTGTTGATTTAAAAGTGAACATTATTCTTTTAAGAAGGTTAAATATACTATACAATTTGATTTCTTTACTAAAGTATATTGTTAGTAACAAAGAAGTTTACATTTTAAGAATTTAGTAATTAATTTCTAAAAACACTATCACTGAATTTCTCATTCTCCGGAGAATGAGAGATTGAGATTCAAAGCACAAATAATTGTCTGTTTTACTATAAATGTTCAAGTTTAACAATAATGGTTTTAAATATAAGTTATTAGTTGGAACTAATTATAATTTTTAAAAATGCATTAAAGGGGCAATTCATGATCCACTTTTCACCCTCAAGGTCACCTCTATCAAAATTGAGTTTTTTAGCTTATATACATCGTCGACTGGTATATGTTACGATCCCCAAACCATTCTTTCATATGTGTTTGCATTTTTGAGAAAAGTGAGAAAATGTGTCATTTTCTAATTATTGTCGGGGCCCCAACAGTAATTACAGCACAGTAGCCTATGGGGATTTTCAAAATGCTTAAAAGCTTGTAACTTGGAAACGAATGGTCGGAATCAAGTGAAATTTTCAGTATATGTTTATAATGTACTCTTCTTATTATTTAGCTAGAAAACAGGTGAGGTTTTTGTCACATCAAAATCATGAATTGCACCTTTAAAATCAGTAGGTGTTGAGGAAAGTTGAACTTCACTTTGGTGATCATGGCTAATGCCTTTAATTGACATAATGCCATTGGATACATAGTCTAAAACCCAAGCCAAAACCTAAATCACATAAGATGAGACAATTGTGGATTTAATTGGTGAACACATCGAACATAGCGATCACACAGTCGTCTTCAACGCAAGCATACATTTTTAAGGTCCACGTTTTCGCTCACGACTTCGAGTATGCATTCACGAATTACTGCCACAAACAATAATTAATTCTATTTTACTATAAAGCTTCAAAATTAATTAATACAATCGTATGCTGGATGTGATTCACAATGTTTGAAATTCCCAGATGACTGAACTTGCGTCCCAAAGTTGGTCAGGTTGCAAGAATAAAATACTCAATACATATTTGGGCATAATTACACCCATTACCACTCTCAGATAACTTCAGATGCTAGGGTTATGTACTATTGACCTATTGCACGCTTTCGCCATTTGGGGGAGAGCCTCAACCTGGCTTGCGAGATGAATGGGAACCACTGAGCTATATGATGGGAACTTACATAATATTACGATTAACAGTTCGATTCCCTCTTTCAAAAACCACTGACCATGCATGAAGTTAATACATCATTATGTAACATACTAGGTTAATTGACTGTCAGATTTGTCAGATCGAGGCTCTCCCCGCAAATGTCGGACCGTGCAAGTAGTGAATTGCAAGTTTCTATTTGTAAGGAGTGCAAGAAGTGCGGATTACTGATGAACATGTATGCATGAAAAAAACAAGTGGTCATTTGCCCCACAATTGATAGATTAAGAGAAACTGTAATAAATCTTCTTTAGTGGTGTGCCAGAAAAGCATTTCATCTCATATTTTGGCATCCATCTAATCAAGAATAAAATTCAACAACAAAACTATTTAGATGCCTGCTCATAAAACAATTAAGAATCTTAAGGGAATTAGCTGACCCTTTGAAACAGAGGAAGAGTACCCCCTAGGTAGGTGCAGATGATGAAATCAATAGCGATACCCCCTAGGTAGGTGAAGATGATGAAATCAATATCGGTATGTCTTGGTTGAAGTTCAAAAGGTGCTTAGTAACATGTTTAGAGGTAATTTCAGATGGGTTGTGTTGAATTTACTTGATACCTGAAGATAATAGCGAGATTTAATGCTCAGGTTTCAAAATGCTTGTTTAGACATACATGATTTCTCTTGGGCCTCGGTGTTTGTGCAAGACATTTTGTTACATAAAATATTGGGAGTGGAAGTATGCAAGAATTTTGCAAAGATTTTTATAAATGTGGTAAAATGTAATTGCACTTGACAGTTTTGGTGTAGCCTGCTGCCAGGATCTCCTCAGAATTCTTAGGGTTATGTTATTTACTTTGAATTTTAAGTAGACAGGATTAATTAAATAAATAAAATAAATAAATTTGATAATTTGGTGTGGCCTGCTGCCAGGATCTCCTCAGAATTCTTAGGGTTATGTTATTTATTTTGAATTCTAAGTAGACAGAATGAAAAAGTGATCCACCTTCTAAAGAAAAAATATTTTGTTTCAAACCAAACTGGATTATTAGGGCTCAGTCACACATCAACGTATTAAGGTGTCTGGTCCATGCGTACCAGTACACCCTAGTTTCCGAGTTGGTAAGTGCCACAATACGCATGCACATATTCTCTGAGTAGTGATTTGAAGCTAAAAATTGCCATATTTTAATATTTTTCTGGAAATTAGTTCGGTGACCCCAAATTTTTATTGTTTTATTTGAAAGAACATACTTGTGCGCAACTTTTGTGAAATAATTGACCGAAAAAATTTCGGGTGGTATTTTGGAATCAACACTAAATAATGTCACTTTTGCCACATGCTGTTTTTAAACTGACTTGCAGGCAAAAACAAGAACGGTGACCCCCAATTTTTATTTTAAAAATCGGTTCTACATCGATAAAATATCAATCATGCCGATTTTTACTAAAAAATTTCGGGCAGATCTATCATGGACCAGACCCCAAGCCCAATGTATGCCTAACGTACACTGTGGATATACATGTATATCTATTACTGAAACACTATAGGTTAGACGTATGTTGGGCTCTGTATGGTGATGTGACTGAGTCTGAGTCTTTATACTAATAGCCATTTAAATGCTCAGGACTTTCAGTGATTGGATGATGCCACTATTTATGAATTAGATTTATTCTCATAAATCTGTGCTTTCTTCAGTAGATAGCAAGTGCATATGGCTTTTGATTCTTGAATATTGGTATCTTTAAGGAGATTGAATAAGATAACAGTCAATCCATCATGTAGGCCTATATCTAGTTCATTTAGGAGAAACTGTGCAACATCAGTGTGATATACCTCATTCAACTAGCGATTTCCTGAATGTTCGTCGCCTTTACTGATACGTTATTTCATCTCTGCATGCCAAAAATGGTTAAAATACTTTTTCAGTCATAGTTTTGTTAAACTTTTGGAAGTGAGAGTATCTGTTAATTTAAAAGGTTTGTCAGATGGAAAAAAGCTTAATTGGACGAGTAGATATGATATTAATATATAAGGGAATCTTCTGATCTTTTCCCCATCATTTGAAGGCCTCAGTCCATGTCACTGTCAACAATGATACAATCATGTCTAATTAAATGACCATATCAGTGAAGAGACAAGCAGCTGGGCTGTGAATTGCTCAGATATGGGCCCTGTTTTACAAACAGTTACCATTTTATCAAATAAAAAAAATTTTGGTTAAAGGGACTGGCCTAGATTCTTCCCGCTATTTTCATAACTACAAACAAATTTTATATGAATTGATGTGTAGGCCCTATAGTTATATAACCCACCAGTAAGTCTTCCATAATTGTTGAAATAATGGGATAAAATTTTATCCTTTACCAACTTTAACTTTTTTCTCTTGAGGAAAAAATGGTGTGAAAATAGTGTTTCTAGGTTTAAAACTTATTAAATATTTTGAATCTTTATAGAAGGGTTTTATTGCAGGCATTTAGCAATTCATAGACTAAAGCATGTTTTATTGTGCAAATATAGTATTTAGAATGGATTTTTATCAAGTTCAGAGATTGGCTATAATTATTCAGTTATTCAATTGCTTGCTTATCATTATTTTTGTCATTGTCAAGTTTAAGACTGAGTGTAAATGGTGTCACGCTCCATTTAAGAAAGCATGCACTAAATATGTGTAAGGCAAAAAAAACATGTTTGTTTGTCCTCTCCCGACTGACTGTAAAATTTTGTCTCTACTGCGTGCTTTACAAAGGGAGGTTTTTACAACTTTTATTTTATTTTTTCATAGAGAAATGTACAAATATTTATTCACTGAGAAAGTCATCAAATTGGAAAAATATGACATGAATTAACATGTACCAGTATAGAAGACCACACATGAATCAGCAGTATATTGTTCTTGTAAGTTAAGTTTATTTCTATTTCAATTTTCCATTCTCTAAGTTGAGTTTCAAGCACATTTATTTATAAAACAAATTTTAAGCATACCTACCGACCCTACCTTTTAAGGAACTGTTATAGACAAACAAACAATATATTTTGTGGCCTTATCTTGTTGAACCTTGGTGATAATGGTTGACTTGTATAAAAACAAACTTTAAGTGCAAGGATCTGGATTAAGATGACAGCCTAGATGATTTAAAGAAACGCTCCATTTAGATAGCATGTGCTTAATATGTGAGATCTTAGTGAACTGTAATGAGAATGGTTGATTTGTATAGAAAACAAACATTAAGAGATCTTAAGAACTGAGATGACAGACATTGTGATGAGCCAAGCAAGATGATTTCCGCTCATTGCCAATATTAACCGAATCTTTCTCATTGGAGTACTGTCCTAATTTTCCATCTTTACAATAATTTGTCTTTTTTCTTACTCATCTGTCTTCCAGTTTCATCAATGTTTCTTTTTTAGCCCTTTTCTCCCTTTGTCCTGCTTTCCCTTTCTTTTGTGTCTGCTTCCCCCTGTTTAAATAGGATACCTGCTTTTGATGGTCCCATGTTGCATAATAAGGCCTAAAAAAATTGTTTGATTGGCGTAACATAGAAAAAAAATAGGGTAGGTAGGTTGGATTTTTTTTTTTTTTTGTAAAGTCTAGAACACAAAATATACGACACAGACACAAAAACATCTTAACTTTTTCTGTAACACATCTTTTATTTGTCAGTTTGAATGTCCTGCAAGCCATATCTCGGGGGCCCCCATGAATCGATTCCCATTTATACACTCTGCGTGTGCTCCGCGTGTCACCTAGCCAATCAGAACGCAAGAACATAAAGTACGCGGAGTGCAGTGGATCTTCACAATGCACTGCGCTTGTTGCGTTCCGGTTTGCGTGGCGAGCGTTCAGTGCGTATGCGTGGCGAGCGTTCAGTGCGTATGAATGTTTCATTGTGTTTGTCGGGTGATTATTTATTTAGTTTTGAGAAGTTTTGGATTTTGATGGTCATATTAAAAGCCTTATTTCTTTTCACAAAAGATACAATATTAATTTTATGTCGTGTATGAATTAGATTAATAAATTTGCATTCCATAATGTTCGTAAAATGAGACAAAATCAATGCACTTGCGGTAATTTTGATTGCTGTCCAATGCACTCGGCCCCTACGGGCCTCGTGAATTGGACGCATCAAAATTGACCGTGCATGCATTGATTTTGTCTCATTTCACTCGCGTATGAAATGCGCATTTATTAACCTATAATCAAATTTGGGATTTGGAGGTTTTTTACCATGCTCAAAAAAATAAAAATATTTAGGGTCGGCAGTAAAAATAGGGTCGGCCGGGTTACGCCAATCAAACAATTTTTTAAAGGCCTAATTCATGTATATGTTGCTGTAAAAAATCAGTCTAGGCATTTTAGTTGACCTCTAATAAGATTAAAAAGAGCCCTGTTCATATCAGGTACATTTGTAGAAAATGGTAAAACTGTGTCTTTGTAACACTTTATCTATTTATTTTATCTTAAATTTGAACAAAAGGTGTAATACAGGAGGGCACATATACTGTAAAGCATGAAAATTTCGCTAGCATTTTAATTTCGCTAATATCACAATTCGCTAAATTAAAATGCCAGCTAAAATAATTGTTAACATATCATTGAATAGTAAGATGATTCAAATTAGTGAAATTAAAATGCACCCAAAAAGTGAGGGTTTCCAAATTCGCTAAATTTTAATACAGTGAAATTAAAGTGCTTTACAGTATTCAATACTTGAGTACAAAATAAAGCACTGAAGAAAAACTGTCATTTTTAGGGTTTTTTTTCTAGCATGAATTGATTGCAACTTCTTTTTTTAAGTTGTTCATTTTTGATAAGAGATTCCAATCCTAATTACATTGCTTACTGGGAATGCCATGGTGATTGTCATCAATGTATGAAACACAGGTTCACAATTATTTGGAACATGGGGAGTCAGGCGTGTAATTGTAACCTCTCACATTTAAGGATGCATAAAAATGGTTCTCATCCCTTTAATCATCCAATCAAAATAGTATTTTTTTAAACGTTTAATGATAACTCTTCGGGCATAAGTGTGTAGGTGCAATTAGCTTAGAGGACCAAGCATACTTAAGGTCCCATCCAGGTCTATAGCCAGGATTTTTTACGCTAAGTAACACAAATTAAAACATTCAACTATAATCGATACTCTATCAGATTTCGCAAAAAACTTCAAACCAGAATCCAAATTTTTTGTTTTAATTTAGCTTGATGCCACGCATAATGACAACATTCCATAAATTCTTGCACATTACTATAAATGACTGTAAAAGACAAATAGATATTTTAGAAATTTAACTCCGTACCTCATCCCAGTTGGTGGTAAATTCGATAATGGGAATTCATAGTGAAATAACTGCTAAACTTCAATATTATAAAAAATGCAAGTTCATAAAGTCAAGATTTGTATCAGATGTATTTTTGTTTCCTAATTCATGTGTATAGCTTGTGTGCTACGACTATTCAAACTTTTATTTCAAATTTTGTTTCTAATGGGTAAAAATAAGATAAAAAAGACAAAATTTAAAGAAGCATTGATTGCTATCTAAAAAGTATGTAATCCTGAAAGCAGGTGATTTGCCAGGCAAAGGTTACCTGTATCTAAGTTTTATGAAGCACGTAGCATCATCAAATAAAGTTTGCACTGCGAATGTACGCGTGTGTCCAATTTATTGTTGATAAAGTTTCTACGGCATAATGTTACCATCCCAAGTTGCTGCAAGGGTTATGATAATACCCCTTGCTGTTATAAACATAACATCTAAATTGTAGAGGCAAGTCGGGTCCAGGCAAAGTATGATCACTCGTAGTGAAAATAACATGAGCAACAAGCAAACAAAACAAAATGAAAATAAATAAATAAATAAGAATAATATAAATATAAGTTAAATATGAGAAGATAAAGAAATGAAAGAAAATAGAATAAGATAAAATATAATAAAAGGGAAAAAATGAAATACACTAAAAAAATGAAGCTTAAATGCTTACATGCAAATAGGTTGGACCGTTAGATTCCAGGGGGGAGCAGAAAGTTGAGTTCGGGGTTGATTTTTTTTTCGCGCCCCATTCGAGAGCTATTTCCCCCCTGGAAATTACTGTTTTTCTGCCTATTCCATGTTCAGGGGGATTTTTTTCCCTTCTGTCTGTAGAGGGGGAATTTTTTTTCAAAAACTTCCTGCTCCACCCCCCTGGAAATCTAATGGTGCACCCCCAATTGGAGTGCTCTAGGGAGCAACATATAAGGTATAAAGTGGGTGTTTTTTTAAGGCAGGACATCCTCATGCCACTTTTATTTTTGTCAATGCCCGTTCCCCCAGTTCTGAATAAGAGATACATAGATAGCATAGACTATTCAGAGATGCTAGAAAAGAAAGCATCTCTTGACTATTCCAGTAGATGTTGATGATGATTACTTTTTCATAATTTTGTGACACGAACCCCTTGAAGCTAAATCTCATTGATTGTTTATGCCTACTGGTCACTTTACTATCAGAGGTCAGATTAGGAGGATTGATAATGATGAAATGCTCCTCGTGTTGAAACAGCTTGAGAGTTGTGCCTCCTCTGGAGGACAAAATGGCTCCCTGTGTCGAACAAGCGTTTAGATTAGATGCTGCAGGTCAAGGATGGATTATAAAATCATCTAAGTTTTCAAATTTATGTTTATAAATAACTGGAGAAAATTGAGAGTTGTGCTATTTTGGATATGAGTTATTAGTAGCTTGCTTGATGACATCGCTGGATGGAAATAGTGTCAGGATTGAAGTTCACGTACGGAGACTAATGGGGAAATATGGATGCGGAGATTAGATAATGTTAAAATGTGCGAAGACTTGATGAATTAATTGGGGAGATAAGAAAATGTTTTCTGTGTAGGTCGACAAGATTTGACGTCAATAAGAGAAGGAGAAATTTTCTTGGTTCTGATATTATGTATGTCATACATTTGAGATGGTTTGAAACATGATGAACTAAGATCCGATAACGAGGAAACGACGTCATACAGGCTGTGACATAATAAGGTCACAGGCTGGCCTTGAAAAAATAGATCAGCTCATGTTAGAAACTAACATTATTGTGATATATTCTGTGATACATATCTCGTTACAAAATCAAGCTTCTTGCACTGTAGAATGATGGACAAGATGGCAATTATGAAACTGAAAAACGAAAACTATACATATTCATGATGATGTTAATCAACTTGACGCACAGTACCGAAAGAAAAAAATGTTTCATTCACTCTTAGGAATTTGAAGCTATATTTTTTGCTGTTGGATCTAACCAATCATGGAATAAAGAGGAATAAGCTAGATAATATGATCGTCAGCTTTTGGGTGTAATTGTCTACGATTGATTCTGTTATTATGGCTGTGGTGGAATTATACCTCAGATCAGAGTCATCTGAAGATGGCCAAAATAAGTTAACCTTCAACACAGTCTCATGCTAATCTTTGAAGGTTAGAGAGTCTCCTGAATTTCGTAGCACAGGATTTCTTTCAGTGTGGAAGATTTCTTTGATAAATGTGTTGTTACCATGAGCAACCAAATGAGTCACATATGAGTTTCCAACCATGAAGATATTGAAGTGTGCATCTGGAGAGTATAATCTTCCCCTCAGTCTTGTTTAAGATTCAGTTGATGTCTTGCAATGTATTAGCAGGAGGCTAGTCATATAAGACTGGTGTAGAGACTGGGTTCAGCCATGATGGGTTTGATCTTGTTGTTAGCCTATTTCGTGGCTTGTTGTTCTTTGGTTGTTGCTGTTTGGATTAGTAGCAGTATTGATAGGCATGCGAGGCTGTCGCTTGCATCGGTAGGTGTAACATGGGTAAGTGGGAATCGTATACTTTGTGTTTAGCTAATTTAGTAAAGGATTTATTTTCATGGATTTTATTTACTAATTTTTACTAAATTTTCCAAGCCTGTTCACCCCATAAATATTATATCCTTTAATTGTCAATAATTGCCAAATTTGTAATTGCAAAATCAAATAAAACTCATTTTCTCCATTCAAGTTTTACCAGTACAGAAACTGTAAACTCAATTTTCTCAGAATTATAGTTTTCTGAATCAGCCTGATGCCTTTTACCAATTTGGATGTAACTTTGCAATCAAACATCCAATAACCAAAAGCAATGTGTCATTTTTAAGCTTAAAATATAATCTTTCAGATGAGACCCAAAAAAATAATAATTCATTTTGGGACCCTTAAGGTACCTTTTGATATGAGGGGTCACATATATTCGTACTTGTTTGACCGTTGTATGACTAATTCTACATTGGGTAATATGGTTGTGGACATATGAACGATTAATTGCCGATTAATTCATAGACTGAGAATTTTTTGACATGAATTTGTGTCCAGTAAGCTTTTTTACAGAATTGTTTTATTTATCAAAAATAAAGAATTTTTAAGATACAAAATATGAAAAAAAAAATTTGTGTGAAATATGTAACTTAACAGAAATGCGTGCGGGTTACCAGATACAAACTTGTTTCTTTCTTTTTTTGGCCTTATTTTTGAATCAATGATAAAATACTGATATAACCTGCACTAAAGGGTTTTTCAGAGATAAGTCAATCAGAGTTTTTTCATTGTCTGCAAAGATGTTTACCACTTTAGTAACTAACTTCCGAAATGATAAAGTTAATTTGTGTTTTTATGTTTCTATCAAGGTTTTTGTATCCTAATTATATTACCCCATCACATTGCCTATTTTAGCTCTGAAACATACAGGAACACTCGTAAAGTGAAAAGGGGCTGTCAGATTTGACCGAGTTTGTGGTTGTTTATGAATAGAACTAGGGACAAAACAGAAGGTGTTTTGGTCACAACCATTCTCTGAATATTCCTTTACACATTCTTAACTACAAATGGTACATAACCAATAAAATATTATTATACAGTGGCATAACTAGATATCAACTGGAAAAATAAAGTGGAGATCATGGACTCCCCGCCACTTTTATTCCGGCAAGGGGATCAAATTGAGTGTATTCAAGTTTTTGCCGATGATGCATCACACCTTGTCATGATGAGTATCGTTGGCGTAAATTATATTTTGTGCAGTTTGTCTCTACGCTAAACCAAATCTCCGAACCCTGAGTTGATTTTGGTGGGAATCAAGTATACGCAAATAAACCAAAATTTGAGCTGTATGGCTGACGATTCCATTACACAAGCTAGCATGAAGTCCGGCATCACCATTTAAAATCTATGGGAATAACAAAAGTTTTTATATTTGATGCAATATATTCAGTAAATTTACTGCAATCTGATGATGGTTACTAAACTCCACGTCATAAGTTCTTACCCATGCTTTCGCCACGCCTGCAGATGAATTAAATGAACGTTTTTCTGGTAATTTTTTGCACACCAACCAAGTCTGTTCAATTTGTAGTCAGAATGTATCAAGTTCTTTAACATGCGATACCGATTTGCAAAGAACGAATGATTTTAAAAATTTGCCTCTGAATTCATTTGTTGTAAATTCCTGATCGACACACTGAGGGTAAAACCACAAACACCATAAATGCCTACCGTGGGTAGCTAGGATCAAAAACACTAGGATTCGCTCCACAGCACAGGCTATTCAATTAAGCGTGACGGCATATGGTAGCATTTTTGACCCGTTGGGTACCGGATTATACAAATACATCATGGTATCGAGGGAAGTAGTGAAAATTACTGATCCCGGGGTGTTGGATGCGAGTGACTACTTCCCGACGCGAAGCCGAGGGAAGTAGTCACACCATCCAACACCGAGGGATCAGTAATCTTCAGTACTTCTCGAAATAAACCATGTTGTATTTGTTTTACTATACCTCATAAATATTTTACTAAAATTTGATATTAACACATCAAAAAATCACCAGAAAATGTCAATTCTTCTCGATCACCGTATAATTTGCAACTGAGAAGTGATATGTATGATTACAGGGGGTGCGATAGTTCTCAATTTTTTTCTCTGAGGCATAATGCTGCCATGCGCATCAGCTTTAACTGACCAATTGTATTTCGTGGTTTCCTACTAAATATTTATGAGGTATAGCAATAACAGTAACCACTGGCCCTGTACTCATTTGGTAGGGCCAAATAACAGTCGGCCTCCAAACAAATTTTTTCCTACCAAACATTTGGTCGTGACGTCAAATTAGTGTGTCAAGAAAAGGGATTCTGCCTCGTTCTTCCTCCTCATACGTTAATTTGATGTTCCCTGTCGGATCGATGGAGTTAAGGTGTTCAGTAAGAGATTGTGTTGTGTCCCTCTTTTACTTCAAACAAAATAACTTCAACACCGAGTTGAGACCAAATAAAACTTCGCGCTTGTTTGCACATGTTATTGAATTGCCATATACATTGGACCAAATGTTTGTTACCCGTTCATAGTTTAAATTCGATGGCAAATATTTGGTGACGTCACGACCAAATGTTTGGTAGGAAAAATTTTGTTTGGATGCCGACTATGATTTGGCCCGTACTCATAATGGATCTCTGCGTGTAATTGATCAATTTACAACAATTGAATTCAGAGGTAAATTTTTAAAATCATCCGTTCTTTGTAAATCGGTATCGCATGTTAAAGAACTTGATGTATTCTGACTAAAAATTTATGAGATTTGGTTGGTGTGCCAAAAATTATCAGAGGAATGTTCATTTAATTCATCTGCAGGCGTGTCAAAAACATGGGTAAGAACTTATGAGTTTACGCAGAGTTTATATGATATTTTACCAACCTTAGATTTCTCTATAACATTTTACCAACAGTAGAGTTTCAGGGGCGTATCCAGGAATTTTCAAAAGAGGGGGCGCAATTTTGACAGCGCCTCGGCGCCCACTCAAAGTGCACATGTTGCTCTGACAAGATGTTTAAAGGGTGCAGAACTGTTCGAATATACATAAAAATCATGCGTTTTCTGCTGTTCTTGACAATTATTAATTTTCAAGGAATAAAATCATTAAAAAGCAGCGGTTTCTTGATGTGTTACCAAAATAAGAGGGGGTGCGCGCCAGCTGTGCCCCCTCTAAATCTGCCACCGAGTTTAGTTGTATAATCATACTTTATCATTAATGGTAGCCGAAGGGGTCCAGCAGCAATTGCTGTGAGCTTCAGGTAATCTTCAATCCAAATGCAATGCATTAACAGGAATAGCACTCAGTGCATGGTGAGAGTATTCTTCTCCCTGTTTGATAAAAAAAATTCTACCTATGTCAATACGTATGTGGTGTCACAGTAATATAAACTGACTATCGTAACTCTTCTATATCTGATGTAGTACGTTTATTCATGCCATGCTTATTTATTTTATTTTATTTTATTAGCAGGCCCATATTAATTTCATTCATAATTTTAATGAAATTCAAATAATGCCCCAAGTAATTACTTGAAAGTAAATTAAATATAAGATCATTAGGCCTGGTATCCATTGGCTGTACCCATATGCTGTGTGCCCTTGTCTCGTTTTCTTTTGTTTGTGATTGTGCGGCCCTGCTCTCTTAATTCAAGAGATTTATTTTTAAATCTAAGGAGACTGGTTAAAATGACAAAACCTTTTGGGATTTGAAAGTAAATCTTTTAGATTAAAACTTTGATCTTTCGTGTGCTTATTAACTGCTTTCTAAGCAAATTGTCGAATTATTTTCAATCTATAGGATTTATTTGAAATAAGTCTTTTTGACGGACTTATTATTTTAAATTTCAAAAAGTTTTTGTCATTTTAACAAGTCTTTTAGATTTAAAAATAAGTCTCTGGAATTAAGAGAGTACACAGACAATGAAGATCGTTCTGCTTAGTGATCATATCAATGGTCTTGTGTACGGCATATCAAGTGTTTTCCAAGTATGAACGTGTTGATTGTGTGTGCTGCCAGGTCATAGGAATCATCTGCCGTACACAAGGCCACTGATATGATCACTAAGCAGAACGAAGTTTATTGTCTGTGTTATGCCGCACAATTACAAACAATGGAAAACAAGACAAGGACACGGCATATGGGTACTGCCAATGGATACGGGGTCTTGTATCCATTGACTATACCCATATTCCCTGTGCTCTTGTCTCGTTTCCCATTGTTTGTAATTGGCGGCGCAACATAGACAATAAACTTCGTTCTGCTTTGTGATCATATCAGTGGCCTATGTACGGCAGATGATTCATAAGACCTGGCAGCACCAACAATCAACACGTTCATACTTGGTGAGCACCAGGTAATAGGAATATCTGCCGTACATAGGCCACTGATATGATCACTAAGCAGAATGACCTGGCAGCACCAACAATCAACATGTTCATACTTGGTGAGCACCAGGTAATTGGAATATCTGCCGTACACAGTCCACTGATATGATCACTAAGCAGAGCGAAGTTTATTGTCTATGTTGCGCCGCGCAATTACTAACAATAGAAAACGAGACAAGTGCACACGGAATATGAGTAAAGCCAATGGCAGGGTTCGTACGGTCCTTGAGAGTCCTTGAAAATCCTTGAATTTGAAAACACCTTTTCAAGGCCTTGAAAGTCCTGGAAATTTGCACAGAGTCCTTGAAAGTCCTTGAAAATTGATAATTTATGGCTAACTGATCCCAAATTCAGCGAGTGGATTGATGTCGGCAGGAACAAGAGTTCAGCATACTGCAAATTATGCTGTGATAAGTCCTTGAAAATCATGCTTTTGGACCTTGAAAGTCATTGAAAAGTCCTTGAATTTTAAAGGCTCCAAGGTGTACGAACCCTGCAATGGATACAAGGCCTTAGAGACCCATGTGAGCAATACATTTGCACAAATGAGCAAAGACAACAAATTTTACTCATATAAAACACATTACTCCAATATCTAGTTGATCAAAAATACCACTTTTGTAATAAGTTGTACACATTTCAGAATCCTATACATAATCTATTGACATATTATTTGAATTGATTTAGTACCCACGTTTGCATCATGTCCTCATATTCACTTCTGTTAATCTGTATGCTCTCGGGTGTTCCCCCTAATTTTTAATGGGGAAGGAACTACATTTGTTAGTTGTAGGGGGGGGGGGGGCCTTTAGGAAAAACATGCTGAACCAAAAACTGCCTATATGGCAAAATATATGACTGATTTTTAAAGTATTCTTTTCATTTCATTTCATTTTATCTAGGAAAACATCCATGGATAAAAATACAGAAAATAATACATAAATGTACACTTATTTCCACTGTGGTCCAATTGGACAAGCCTAACATACGGTTAATACAAAAATACTGCACATACAATTCAATCACAATATTCTGCATGAAAGCCATTTAACACAAATATATAAATATAAATTAAAATTGCACATATAAACATACCCTTGCCCACCCCTACCAGGTCTTGCATGAAAATTTAAATAAAAACTGCATGTTCTTCTTGTGACCCTACTTTTAAAAAGAGTTGCTTGACTTCCTTTTTAAAAAAAATCTTTGCACTGTTGAGATTGCACTGAGTTTGGGAGAGAGTTCCATAATTCGATACCATTGTAAACAAAAGATTTTTGCCCTTGGCTACCCATATGTGGCTGGAATAAGGCAAGTGTGCCTGATCTAGTAGAATATTTATGGATAGTAGCTAGGTGGCACAACTGGTGTTCGGTCAAACCGAACGGAAAACAGCCTCATAATCTTTTGTTATTCATGAATATTCGCATGGGTAACTCATGAATAACAAAAGAATTTACGTTCGGTTTGACCGAACGACAGTTTGCGCAACCTAGCTATTGGAAGATTTGGATATACCATCTTGAAGGTAATTTGGGGATTTGCCATTTAAGATGCGAAACATATGACTGACTATGTTTTGTTGAACTCTGTACTTAACAGGCAGCCATTTTACTTAGTGAAATTCCTCAAAACCAATATGGGACCTAGGTGAAAGATTTAAAACATTTCTGATAATTTTGTTTTGAGTTGTTTGAAGCCTGTGTTTGGTTTGTTTTGCGAGTGGCAGATACCACGTACTACAAGCATAGTCATAATGACACTGAATGAGGGCAGAAATCAAAAGCTTTTTAGTATATACATTTAAAAAACTTCCTTTCCTATGCTTTAGCTAAAGAGTAGTCAAAATTAGCTTACCATAATTGCATTTTTGTTCATTTTTGTGGACGAACCTTGGCCAGTAAGGGGAGGGGAGCAAGGCTTTCTTCAAAAATGGGAATAAGTTTCAGTTGACAAATTAACAAATTTTATCAATATTAATTGTGGAAAGGGTGGGTACCTCCAAAATCCCCCAGTTCTTCCCAGGAGAAAAAACCTGTCCCTCTGCAACTGCTATCTCAAAGCATCCAGTATTAAACCTCTTCAAATCGTCTGTCTACTATTGATGGCTTCACAAGTTCTTTTCTCAAATTTTCCCAAAACAATTTTTGTTCCTCTTCATCAGACGGCCATTCCAGGATAACATTACCTCGCAATAACTTTCTTAGCAAAAATGTTTTGTTATCATCCTTCAAGGGTTGCAGAATTATAAATATCAACACTTTCTTATTTTCTTCAATCAGCCTCATTTGTGCTATATTGAGTTGAAAATCACAAAGATTATCTGTTACAAATTTCTCTGTAAGCACTGCAATTGTTTTATGACTGTTCTCAATTCCATAGCATAATGATTCCAATTGATATTTAAAAGAAATAAGATCTCCTCTTTTTTCATATGCAATTGTGAAATTATTTGGTCCTTTTTCTATGTTGGGAATAAGTTCATCATATACCCAGTCATTTGAATCATCCGAGTTGATGACAAAAGCATCAAATTGGTCCGCAATATTCACAGCTTTGTTCTTCAGTTTTTGGTAATTTCGGTATTGACGCCATTTGCGCAGTAAAAAGATTTTGTATTCAATGTATTTTCGATTAAGGTACACAGTGACAAGTATCATAAGAAATTTTATTGCAAGTACAATTGGGAGTACAACATATTTAAACATATCTTTTAGATGTGAATCAGTGCAATCCAGATCAATATTTGTGATACTAGTTCCAATCTTGTCCTCCGGGGATTTACATTGATAGACTTCATCAGGCACAAGGGCAGTAAAGGTGTCGTAAAGGATCCAATGGTGAAACGCTTCAATGTTGCATGTACAGTCAAACGGATTATCATATGCAGAAAATCTATGCAAACCAGCGTGAGATGTATTTTCAAGCCATTCTGATGGAATTTCTACAAAATCATTCTGAGCGATATTTAGCTTTGAAATCGGAGGAAGATTGTTGAATATAGCTATAGATTTGAGAAAGTTATCACAAAAATTAAGCTCTTTTAGCTTTGGAAATGACTGAGTGAGATTTATATCTATAACTTGGATTTTGTTTGAACTCAAATCTAAAACTTGCAAATTTTGAGCACGGATGAAGCTGATTTGTGATGCCCTTGTCATTTTATTTTGTGACATTTTAAGTATTGACATTCGGGGAGAATTAATCTTGAATTCCTTTATGTCGTTCCAGTCACCATCCACTGTACCTTGAATGTTCAAAGTCAAAAGATGGCTGCAATCTTTCCCAATAAAGTCTGCAATTTGTAGTGGTCCTGAAAATTTCCAGTTGGAGATATCCAAGTATGCTAGTTGTGGACATTTTTTACATATCTGCATTCCTTTTCGCGGTAGTAGATATCCGGCATTCATTCGATGAATATCAAGAAAAATAAGTGCTGGCAGTTGTTGAAAATCAAATCTGATATCAAAACTTTGCATTGTATACTTGATTCCTCCTAGATCTAATCGGGATATATTCAGAGTTCTGCCCTTTTTCATGTCTATTGCATCAAAGGAGTTATAACCCATGTGAAGGTAGCGTAGCGAGATAATCTCTAGTAAGTCATCCAAGTATAAACACCCATCACCAGGAACATCAAAATCATTTGAACTCAAATCTAATTGAAACAGTGATCCAACAGTGGAAAATACACGTAGAGCAGCAAATGTTGTTAGGTGGTTTTCAGATAAATCAAGCATTTGTAACTTTTTCAGTCCAAAAAATGCATGTTTATCTAAATGTTTCAGATGATTTCCTCTCAAACTAAGCTCTACCAAATTAGGAAACCATATAAATGAGTAAGCTTCTATGGATTCCAAAATCTCAAACATTACGAATTGTCTGCCAAGTATTTTCAATCTAACTAGTGACAAATGTAGGTTACGAAGTGATTTGAAAGTTGAATTATCCAATATGGTTAGTTGAATGTCATATATGACAAGCTCCTCAAGTTTCGAGTTCAAATATTGCAATCCATGTATCGACTGATTTGTTCCAGTAATCTCGAGGTTCTGGATATTTGGTAATGGTCTAAGAATACCTGGATCAATACCAACATTCCATGTAAAGGCAAAACTGAAATGTCTCAGCGATGTATTAGATAAGTTCAGAAATGTTTCGTTGGGCAAAATATAAGACGCAGAATAATTCAGAAATGTAAACGACATTTCGGTTAGACTTTGTAAATTATTGAATTCATGATTAAAATAAGGGAGAGTCATAGAACTCCATATCATGTCAAATCTTTTCAAAGATTTTAGAGGTAACATCACATGATCCGGAATGATTTTCAGGTAGTTGCTACTCAGATCCAAAATCTCTAATTTATGCAAGTCACGAAAAATATCACTCGGCAAGCTTTGAATTAAGTTGTCGGACAAATCTAAGATGGTTAATCTTTTCAGGCTATAAAATGTTCCATTTGAAAAAGTGTGAATTTTATTGTGGCTGAGATATAGTTCCATCAAAAACGAAGAATGTTTGAAGGTCTTCCAACAACATGAAAATGATGATTTCTCCGAAGTTGAAGCGAAGTGAGATGACCAAGACCATAAAATGCATCGTCATGGATTCTACTCAAATTATTTTTGTCCAGATGTAAATATTCCACTCGTGGTAGATTTGCAAAAGCTTTTTCTGGAATGCTACTCACCAAATTGTTGCTAAGATCCAATGTAGTAATGTTATTATTTGAAAGAGTTGGAATAGTTATAAGCTTTCTGTGACTACAATCCAAATTCGTAGTATTGTATATTTTACAAGCTATTGTTCCCCTCTGATAATGATGATGGTAATCACTTTCTTTGTAACTGGTAGAGTTATTAGTGTGATAACCAGGCACTAACATCAAGGTCAAAAATCCTATTGCAAGAACATGTGTCAGTATTTCCATGATGCGAACCGCTAAATGATGAAGCATCCCAGTTAAAAATGTCAGAAACCAGTGATTAATTCACAATATAAATGTATGTGTGACTTGTACACATCCACAGGTTAAAATTCACACACGAGTTCATATCAATTCATATTTATTTATGTCTCCCAATGTCTCTCAATTCTGTTCATGAAACCATAATGTGTGACTGCATTTATAAGTATTAAAGTAAGTTGTAAACTCCTGTGAAATTAAGCTTATTTTCAACTTCAAAATCACAATATTATTGATGACAAAGACCAAGACTTGCTTTCAAAACCACATGTTGGAATCAGCCGATTGTATGTGTACATCAATGGCAGGCAGTTGTGTGTTATTGTGCTAAGTACATGTATTTACATTTTCATGACCTATGGATTTTCAATTTGAATGGAAAATCCCGATATCTAAATATGGAATGGGGAATACCCAACTGGCATATTGTCAATGTTGTGTGTGTTTTGGCTGGAACTCACAGCCAGAGCGGGACTCATTGATAGATTTTAGAAAGAGGATGGTTAAATGATGAGTTGCTTATTTGTTTGTTTATTATTCGGATATGCCAGATAAAAAGTACAACAATATTACATAGTATACAAAATAAAGAAAACATGAAATACATTTGAACAAGCAGCATACATTTGAAAAAAGAACATGGCCAACATTCAACACAATGCCATCAATAGACGAACACGAGGACAAAGCTGACAATCCAGGATTACCCATTAAGCCTGACAATATAAGCAAGCTTATTTCCAATGGGGTCC
>JXSR01S010399.1:17297-27392 GCA_000969725.1 Ophiothrix spiculata
CCATTAATTAGCTCATTATGCCAAAACAAAAGTGATATTTGGCTAAAAAGGTACTTGAATTGAAAGAGATCAATAATATTAACATCATATCAAACAATTGTTTTTTTGACCATTTTGACCATGTAACACATTTTTGACCCACCTCATGAAATTCACCATAAGACAGATAAAAAGAATATAGATATTACGAAACAGTGCGTTCATTATTATTCAACATCAACACAACATTTTAAGGAATATCATGTTAATTCAATAATAAGTATTAGTCTACAATCGTTCAATATTTGAACAAAACCAAACATTATGAAATTATGAGATTTGAGCGAAATAGGCATTTACTCATACTTATAACTTGCAAACAATGCTCATTCAGTCAATGCAATGTATAAATATGATGACTCACCCCAAAAAGGGGGACTTTGCGACAGAACGCTTTTCGAGAAACTGATGAAAATAGGCAGCAAAAAATAAAGAAAATAATAAGAATTTCCAGCAGATTTTCTGTTGTAAAAATCGATTGCTTTAATAAATTTCAACAGGTAAGGTGTCATTTTAAAGCTTTGAAAAGGCTGTAACAGATGTTATGATACAAAATCAATCAAAATTGAAAGTCCCCACTTTCGGGTTGAGCCATCACAAATAGGACAAGACTGTGAAAAAATCCATGAAGTTTTACACATCACTCATCAATTAAAAAGTCGTTTTTAACGCACCACAAGGATCAGAGACATTTATAAGTCTCACATTTATTATCTTACTCTTTCAAGTAGAAATTCATAGTAAAATAGGTTAAGCAATCTTTTCATCAAATGAAATTTACCGAGTGAAGAAATTATTTAAAAGGGATTTGACTAATACGTATAATACATTAAAAAAAACCTGCCAGTTAAGACGTTTGTCTTGGGCAGTTTGGTAATAAGTTATCAAAAGATTAAGTATTTCCGGATGCGGTAAATTATTCTCAGGTATTTAATCACATTTAAAAGGTAAAAGGATACCAAATGTAACGTATTTAGCTTCTTACATCTTAGATGATCAATAAATCATAGGTGATTTTCAGATGTGCTATTTTGTATTGGATTATATTTGCGTATCATGATGATTCTCATATAAACTAAACTTTTCTATAGGAACATGTTATACATTGAATTTTACCAGTGATTGGTTTTTGTGTATAGTTTAAAACCGAAAAGAAAATGTTTGTTATACTCGTGAATGTTTTTTTTTCCTTACAGTATAATTATTTGATAAAGTATTAGTGCTTATTTATTTTTAAACTTTGTAAACTGGTATTTTGGCAAATTAAATAATCTTACATAATAAAATTACACTTTACGTTTATAATAAAAATAATTTCTAACGATCTGGCTACTGGTTTATGAATGTAAAAAGTTAAATTAAATAATATTAGTGTTAATATAACACTAGTTTTATACAAATTGGGTTTTATCTTACCAGAATTTGTCACAAACTGTCAACTGTCACCAAACTTAACAAAAACCAACTTTTCAAACTCTATTTTCATCGTTGTATTAATCATTTATTTTTTCCCAAACTCGATTTTCTTAATCAGCTTATTTATTACAAATTGTGTTAAACAAATTCCTCTAGCATTGTCATTGTTCTATTTTAGTTGAGAGCATGTTGAATAAATCTTACAAATCGAACAAAAACAAGAAGAATAGTTGACTTTTCCTCAAGATGGTAGTTTGCATTTACCTTGTCTCCTACCCACCACAACTAAGAGCTATATTGGATGAACTGCAAACTTAGTATTATTTCAATCAGCTAAAGCAATTGATAACTTTAATTGAATCTAAGCTTTTGTATTCATATAGATTTTAATAGACATTTAGGTTTTAAAAACTAATATATTTTTATTTTTTCTCGCACTAGTTTAAATAACCGCTTTTATTATAGGTAAATGGTTTTTTTTACATTAAACAAAACTCTGAACGTAATAAAAAATTGCAACTAACAAAACTTACCTATTGTCAAGTATTATCATTTGTTCACCATTAGGCTTATCAAACAGACAAAACTAATTTCCAAATCTAATTTTGAATACATTTAATATGCCGTAAGTCACACTTTTAGACTCAAAATGTGTAAAATACAAATTTCTGACTACTGGTCTGTGGCTATTTCGATGCAATATTGTAATTTGCACTAAACTGACGTCAAATATGCTATAGTTTCATACAAATTCTTTCAAAGTGTTCTCTGTGCCATTTTTTAATGACATTATTCCAATAATTAATGAATTTCTATTCTAAAATTAAACTTACAATGATGATGATTATCTCGAATAGAAATTGTTAACCGTTCATCTCTAAACATCCCTGAATGCAACCTCTCGATCCCCTGTAAAAAATAATCATACCCCGGATTATATTCTTCGAATGAAATTTTGCAGGTGTTCTGAAGCAAGTATAAAGATAGTGAATGTTACAAAAAATATATATATTTAATTTGTAATGCAAAGCAAAATCCACAATTTCCCTTGAAACGTTTGTTTGAAGCCAAGTAAATAATCTTTTATACGTGTAAATATTCTTAGAAAAGAATCAAATTTTATTTTTTTTAATAGTGAGCTTATAAAAATATGCTAATATTTTCCAAAGTAATACTAGTAATAGTATCTCCTAATTCTCCCAATCATAAAGTTTTAAAACAATTTGGTCTGACTAAAAAGTTCACTGAGCAGAAATGATTGCTGACTTTAAACATCAAATAGTAGGGTTTATCAGCTTGATCCAAAGCAGCGTTAACGTATTTAACATCACGGTTGATGATGTTACCGGCGACAACATAAGATGAAATAGAAAGTATTTTGATCATAAATTGGTTTTAGATCATTGATTTTATAATTGAGTAATAGGCGAAGGCCACCAATATGGATCTGTTTTAAATGGATATAATTATTAACACTAATATGGTCACAAAATTAAAAATGTTAAAAGATTGCGACAAAGTTTATGTAGGCGAGACTATGAGGAACCTGGGTAAACGCATCCAAGAACATATTGCCATCACACCCTCTAATCAGCCCGCCATCGCTGAGCACTTAAAAACCACAGGCAACGACCTTGATAATAGTAACATCAAAGTTTTATATCAGGAGGACAAACTGATTCCCAGGAAAATCCGGGAGGCCATTACATCAAGAGAGAGTCCAGCCCCACTTTAAACAGAGATGGGGCCGTGAACTTCCAAAAGTCTATGATTCTCTACTACTAGAAACACCTAATAGGACGCCACCTACGTCCAGTAGTAGAGGATTCATCAGTCATCATTCAGCCAACAACCGCTGAGGACGAAGAAGGGTTTCTCCGAAAATAATACGAAATATTAAATGGTGAGTGTCGTAGAAACGTATTAACTTTATTTTGAAAACTGCAACCAATTTTACTCTGTCAGATGAGTTCTAAACTTGGGATAGGTATATATGCATTTCAAAATACTCAGATACATCACAAACTAGATTAATTTACAAACAATGGGTTTGCTTTAGGAGTACGAAATTCATTAAAGAATGGGGTTAGCTAACTATGCGGCTATGAAAGTCGATATGGATCGTCTTTTAAATTCGGAAAACAATTCATGGTTTGTTTTCTTATCGCTTGCTTTAAAAATAGGTCACTGGTGTGCACAAATTGCCCGGTTCTTCTTTAGTAAAAAGCAGTTGTGGTACATTGCCAAAATTGTTTTCATTATATGAGAAATGTGATACATTCAGATATGTATTGGCAACGAAAATCTATATATAATGTTTGTTTAGTCGGGATTTTCTTTCAGAATAAAAATGAGACGGCCAAGTTTTTCTGTTGTTATGTTGTTATTCGTTTATGAATCCATGTTCTTGTTATGCACTACATAAAAAGGTAAACTTTACAATGATATAAAAAATATTTATATATGTTTATTTAAGAGTGTTGAGCTCTAGCCATAAAATATTCACAAAATCAGTGCTACTATAAAATAGTAGAAACCAACAATTTGAACAAATGCAGATTAAGATTATGATGATGATATACATCACCAAATTTATTATAACTTTGAAATATCAATTATTTTAAAATGGTTGCCTCTATGGATGTGTGTGCACAGACAACCTAGGTAAATAGTTAAAATATTCAATATTGTATGTTTATCATTTCACAGAGATATGATATCTCTTTGAAAGTGTTTAGTATTTAAAGCATTCACGGTGAAACTAAAGATCTTCTGTTATCTTTTAGGGTATGCCATTACATCTAAAACGTATTTTATCATGGTATATTCCACCGGATAAGTAACAGACTCGGGTGTTTTGTAAGAGCATTTTACAAAATCAAACATATAAATGTCAAAGATCAGAGTTCCTACACAGAGAAAAATATGGGCAAATATATTTACATCCCTACCAACTATTGGCCAAACTAAAAAAGCACCGTAGATCAGACACTTTTGCCAACATTGTGTATCACTTTTACCCCACCGATGGCAGATGGACTCGTGTTTCCGGTCAAATAGTTTTGCCCAATATTAGGGCAGGGATGTGTGCCCAACAGTGTTGTTTGTGTTTTGCCCAACATCGGTAGGGATGTATACTTCATCAACGTTGGGCGAAATCACCCCCAAATTGCCCAACTTTCTTTCAGTGTAATACTCCGGAGATTCAATCATTCTAAATTCCATTTTTAAATTTTTTGCTTTACCCTGGCAAAATATGAAAAAAATATGTATGTTATTTTAACGCTGGATGAAGCAAATAAAATTAAAGTGAAAGCATATATTTCTACAAACATATTAATATGCTCAACAGTTTATTATCAAAGTTCGTGATTTTTGTAAAAAAAAAAGATAAATAAATATATATGCAAATAAAAAATCTCTTATAAATGTTGTGAAATTTTGAAATTTATTACATATTGATATCTAGAAACAAATGTCAAGAGGGAATCCTCAATTCAAATTATACTATTTTAACTTTTAAAATATCGCCAAAAAACAGGTCGAACATTACATTTTTTTTCAAAAAAGTCTTAAAAATTGAAATTTCGATATATGACCATTTTGGGAAATATCAACTGCAAAGGGTACACAATTGCAATATTTTAATACTGTTTACCTAATTATTGATTAAAAGGCGAAGTAAAGAAACTCATTGATAGAGGCGTCAGATTGAATCATCTTCATTGTTTTTTAAGATACATTTACATTCATCACTTTCAGAACAATTCCCAGTCCCCAACCGACAAAGATACACATGAAATAGCAACGCTTTTAGTTGAGACTACAACACAGTCCACACATTTTACAAAGATGTAGGACGACTTCGGTCATTTGACAAAGAAGGATGAGGCTTACTATCACCATATGAGCAGTTACCTTAAATAAGAGCCATATCAGATTAAAGATTGTAAGCTTTCGTACAGTGTATGGCACTAAAGAATAATGTTACATCCATTACCGAAAGCAATCCATCAAAAATAACATATCTCTTCATGATGTATGTGCTTCCCTTTTACATTTACTTACTTCCTTTTTACGGTAACAAGTTTTCTTCCTGATATCTGATGAATGACACGATAAAATTCCTCTCAATATTTAAAAGATGTCTGAAACAAAATGATCTTCCTCAATTGTAATTTCATCGAAATCACAGAAATGTTGCTGAGTTCAAGTAGTATCTTTTATAGTAGTTAATGTATTTAAAAATGAACTGATATTCATGTTTAGATATTTGAATCACCCGAGGGTTAGTTTGATCTCAGAAGATAACAACCATACCAAAAAAAACCTTTTTTTTTTAAATAAAAGTAAAGTGAAACCGTGTAGTAATGTCTTATGAGCTTAATACAACTATTATCATTGATGTATCAGGATCCTATACAGTATAGCGAATTTGTAGCGACAAAATGTACACCAGACGCAAGGAATAAGCGTAAACAATTTGAAGGTTATTAGCTGTTATTTTACACCGTAGGCTAACAAAGATACGAAATAACACGCAGGCATGCAGGCATGTATTGTTTACTGAATTAGCAAAATTAAATTTGACATTTTTCTTTCAACATCCGCCTACGACATTATGTATTTGCATTTCAACGTTGGCAGAGTTCCTACTAGATTTTCAATCATTCACAAATTCCATTTGAAGCTTTTTGCTTTCCCCAAACAAAATATGACAAAAGGTGAATGGTATTTAACGCTGGCTCAAGCAAATTGAAGTAATTGGGTCTACAAGCAAATAGTTTACTGAGTTTATAACAAAAGTTCTTTACTTATGTAGCTTTTGGTTGCCAGTTCATTTTCTCCAAATAGAAAAAGTGACTAAAAAAAGGGAATTGGGGAGGTAAAAAAAATAAACAAAGTATCTCGTAAATGTTGTGAAACTTTGCACTCTGTTACATTTTGGAAAAAAGAAAAGAAACAAATGAAAAGGAAGTAATTCTCTAATATTACAATTTTAATTTTTAAAATATTGCCAAAAAATAGATCGACAATTGCATTTTTCTAAAAAATAAGTCGTAAGTTGTAAACACTTAAACCTCGATATATTATCATATTGGGTGACCGCAAATCGACTGCAACGGTTCAAAAATTGCAATACTTTGATAATTTTTACCTAATCATTGATTAATATTAGCTGTAAAGAAACTCATATTGGTAAAGTCATCAAATTGAATTATCTTCATTTTATTTTGAATTACATGTTCCACTTTCAGAGTGATTCCCTGTCCCAAACTGACCAAGATACACATGAAATGCAACGCTTCTAGTTGATACTACGTCATAGTCTACAAATTTTACAAAGATGTAGGACGACTTCGCTCATTTGACAAAGAAGTATGAGACTTACTATCACCATATAAGCAGTTACCTTAAATAAGAGCCATATCAGATTAAAGATTGTAAGCTTTCGTACAGTGTATGGCACTAATGAATTATGATACATCCATTATCAAAAGCAATCCATCAAAAATAACATATCTCTATCATCATGTATGTGCTTTCCTGTTACATTATCTTTCTAACTTACTTCCATTTTACGGTAACAAGTTTTTCTTCCTGAAATCTGATGAATGACACGATAAAATTCCTTTGAATGTTTAAAAGATGTCTGAAATAAATGATCTTCCTCAATTGTAATCTCATCGAAATCACAGAAGTGTTGCTGGGTTCAACTACGCAAGTAGTAACTTTAATAGAGGTTTATGTATATAAAAATGAATTGATATTCATGTTTAGATATTTAAATCACCCGAGGGTTAGTTTAATCTCAAAAGATAACAAACATGCCATTAGAAACATAATTTTTTTGTGGATAAAAGTAAAGTGAAGACGTGTAGCAATGTCTCATGAGCTTAATACAACTATTATTATTAATACGCTAATGTATCAGAATCCTATATAGCGAATTTGTAGCGTCAATAAGCGTATTCTCTGTGCAAAAATTTGAAGGAAATTTTACACCGCAGGCTAACATAAATTCGAAATAACACGCAGGCATGCAGGCATGTATTGTTTACTGAATTAGCCAAATGAAATTTGACATTTTCCTTTCAACATCCACCTACGACATATGTATTTGCTCTTCTACGTTGGCAGAGTTCCTAATACTCCAGATTTTCAATCATTCCAAAATTCCATTATAAGATTTTTGCTTTCCCCTAGCAAAATATGACAAAAGGTGAATGTTATCTAACGCTGGCTCAAGCAAATGAAAGTCATTGGGTCTACAGGCAGATAATTTACTGAGTTTATAACAAAAGTTCTTGACTTCGGTAGCTTTGGGTTGCCAGTTCATTTTCACACCATTGTCTCCAAATAGAAAAGGTGACCAAATATAGGAATTGGGGAGGTAAAAAAAATTAACAAAGTATCTCGTAAATGTTGTGAAACTTTGCACTCTGTTACATTTTGGAAAAAAAGAAACAAATGACAAGGAAGGAATTCTATTACTATTTTTGAAATAATTATTGCCAAAAAATAGATCAAAAATTGCATTTTTCTAAAAAAATAAGTCGTAAGTCTTAAACACTGAAACTGCGATATATGATCATTTTGGGTGACCGTAATATCAAATGCAACGGGTCAAAAATTGCAATATTTTGAAATTGTTACGTAATTATTGATTAATAATAGATGTAAAGAAACTCATTGGTATAGGCATCAAATTGAATTAGCTTCATTTTATTTTGAATAACATGTTCCACTTTCAGAGTGATTTCCTGTCCCAAACTGACCAAGATACACATGAAATGCAACGCTTTTAGTTGATACTACGTCATAGCCTACAAATAGTACAAAGATGTAAGACGACTTCGCTCATTTGACAAAGAAGTATGAGACTTACTATCACCATATGAGCAGTTACCTTAAATAAGAGCCATATCAGATTAAAGATTGTAAGCTTTCTTACAGTGTATGGCACTAAAGAATAATGTTACATTCATCAAAAAGCAATCCATCAAAAATAACATATCTCTATCATGATTTATATGCTTCCCTCTGACATTAATCATAGTAAAATCTTAATTGATTTTATAAAATCTGAAAAACTGAATTTTATCCAGAAAAAAAAATTAGAAATCTATTCCGATGGACAATTGTCTACCTTTGTCTGGCAAAAGGAGCTAAAAGGTAGACAATTGTCTACCGTAATGAACTGTTTTCTGGAAAAAGTGAAGTTTTTAAGATTTTATAAAAGCAATTTAGATTTTATAGTGTTATTATCTTACTTACTTCCTTTTTACGGTAACAAGTTTTTCTTCCTGAAATCTGATGAATGACACGATAAAATTCCTTTGAATGTTAAAAAGATGTCTGAAAAAATGATCTTCCTCAATCTCATCGAAATCACAGAAGTGTTTCTGTGTTCAATTACGCAAGTAGTATATTGGTAGTTAACAAATGTATTTAAAAATGAACTGATATCCATGTTTTGATTCTTCTCATACTTTTATAAATTATTTAAATCACCCGAGGGTTAGTTTGATCTCAAAAGATAACAAACATACCTTTAGAAACCTGAATTCTTTAGATAAAAGTAAAGTGCAAACGTGCAGTAATGTTTCATAAGCTTGATACAACTATTATTATCGATGATACGCTAATGTATCACAATCCTATAGCAAATTAGTAGCGGCAAAATATATACCAGACGCAGGCAAAAGTGTATGCTCTGTGCAAAAAATTAAAGGAAATTTTAGCCCGAAGGCTAACAAAGAACCGAAATAACCCACAGGCATGCAGGCATGTATTGTTTACTTATTTAGAAAAATGAGATTTGACATTTTCCTTTCAACATCCGACTACGATGTATGTATTTACATTTATACGTTAACAGTGACTTCAATTTTGATCCTGTTTGTTATTGCATTAGTGATAATTTAAACATCAAAATATCATATTCAAATGTTCTTGAATGCCTGCAGCAACTAATTTTAACTTTGAAATGTCAAAAAACTTCGAATAAAATAGTTATAACTGTCTAGTGGCAAGTGGTCAATTAAATATTACATAGTACACACAAATCAAAATTCGTTTTTTAAGCGGAAGATAAAAATTTGCTTAGTTTAGTTTCTAGTTCAGGTCCCATCAAAAACTATACCCTAACCCTAACCTTAAACCCTAACCCTAACCCTAAAACTAACCCTAACCCTACACCCTAACCCTAACCCTAACCCTAAATTAAACCTAACACTAACCCTAAACCCTAACCCTAAAATTCTGGATGGGACCTAAAGTACACTTGGTCCTTAAACTGTGTTAAATTATTTTTTTGGAGTCATGTGATTGTCAAACGAATCACCGTATAATTACGGTCGGTACAATTAGGAAGCCTACTTTCTATATCCCACTTTCACCCCACTTCACACGACTTTTTGATACTATGAGAAAATGTTATAATATTCAAATAGTGTATAAAATATAGAAACTCGCACGAATTTAGCATTTAGCAGTAAAAATATTGCTTATACAGCTTATATTCAAATATGATATTTAACTCATAACATTTGGAAATAGACGACTTGAAAATAATATTATGAATATCACACTGCTGATTAACCTTCGTCAACGCAGTGGTGGTGGTGGTGGTGGGGG
>JXSR01S010402.1:99751-124916 GCA_000969725.1 Ophiothrix spiculata
CTTGACATATTCTGAGCGTTTCTCAAATTTGACCCAAAATTCACTCAAGCGTAACGCCCCTTACGAGAGGGTAAATAACCCAAAAAATTGTCAAAATATTTTCTGTTCTACTGTGACCTCAAAACCACCAGTAACTCAATTTCGTCGAAATAGCACTTGACCACTTCTTCCACTAAAGTCTTCAATTGCATTTTTAATGATTTCGGCCTATTGTCTGCTACAAGCAAATTCAAAATTCATTATTATGCATTACAAGACATTTGAATTAGGCTAATGGTTAAGACAGTGACGATTATTCAACACCTGAGTTCAGCGCTAGCTTTACTACGCCATATTTTTAAATGTTTCTTTTAGAGGTTTAACGAAACTCCTACTTTTTTTTCGTTTCTCGCTGGTTTACTTTTTGTCCTTTGAGTCATTGATGCATTCTGAAACATAGCCCCAATGTTCCATAGAATTCGGCTAATTTGCTGATGCAATAGATTTGTCAGATACGCCGACGCGTAATGCTCTCGCCATAAGCAAACATCGAAATACTGAGCTGGAATTGTTTTGATTTATTCCAACTAATACATAACAAGTGGGTATGTTATAGGACCTGGGGCTATATGAACATAATACGGTAAATCTAAGTACTATTATGATACTTTGACATTCAGATGCCTAGACTCCAGACGTATTTACTGTCGATCGATAAAGCAAGTTTTCAATGTTGGTTCATAACATCTCAGTAACCTTAATCATTCCGATGTGATATTTCTTTCGTAGAAGTTACTTTTATAATGAATCATTATCCAAAATGACTTTTTTTAGAATTATCTAGCTATCTACATGAATGTCATTCATTGAAAATATCTGCAGTATTATTGATTTTCTTCTCTTTGAGTGTATGAGTTTATCTCTACACACTTTTTGGTGCTATGTGATGTTCCTAATATCACATAAATTTGTTTTGCTAGCATTTACTTACCATTTTTAGCTTTAAATCAATTGCTTATCTCACTTAGCTCTTCATATACAATCTATCTTAGACGATATATCTAGATGAGAAAACGATAATGATGTGTCGTCTGCGAATCATTTCAAACATGGACTTTACTTATTCTCTCATACTTATGATATTATCTAAATTAGATTGGAAGTTGCTATTGACAAGTATGTTGTTTTTGGACTATCCAGGCTTGTGTTTTTTACATAGGGGTCCCCTACGGACTCACCTGGATAAACAAACAACAAACCAAGATGGATCCTTATGGTCTCAACATTTTATTTTTTGTACTCCGAGTCATATGCCTGATATCTTTGTATACAAATTGTTTCTTATAGTAATACAGTTCCTTTTTTCAATAACATTCTTGTTAAATGGTCATTGACGTAATTCTTGCCCAAAGCTTTTGAGAGCACAGTCGATCCAATTGTACTTTCATTTTTCTTTTCTACTGATTTTTTTTTATTTTTCTACATTGTTTATCATTAAAAATGTTATCAACGTAATCCGTGCATCGGTTGAAATTAAATCATTCAAGAATTTAGAAAAGCAAGGAAGGACAGATACTAGTATATAGTTAACAAATGTGCGTCGTCTTTTGTGTAGAGTTTTTAAGTTTACATTTTAAGCTGTTCAGATACAAAACCATTTATCAAAAAATAATGGATAAGGATTTTGATATTTCTGACGCATCATGTTTATCATGTTTCCAATGTCATCATATCCAGAATATTTGGTTTGACTCAAATTATCTATAATTGTAAGTATTCCAGCAGGTAATGCAATACATGGCAGATTACAATAATGATGTGTCGTGTGCAAATCAAAAAAATCGGAAAAAACTGCATGAAAATCGGATATTCCTGCGATTTTTTTAGAAAATTTGGATTTTTTTCCGTACAAATGCCGATTTTCAACATTTTGGTAGTTATGACGTCATGGTGACGTCATACATTTATGGATGACCTTGAATTTGGTATCAATGGAAAGGGGAGACTGATACCTATCCACTGGTACCATATACGGGGGTCTTTGGGACTCGCTATAAAAAATTGAGGGGGGGGGGTTGCGATAAAACCCCCCACCCCCTCCGTATAATATGTTTGTGAAAATCGCTCCGTATAACTAGGGTTAATTTAATGTTGGTTATGCATCACATGTGGGATCAAGACATAAACTATAATAATAACGTATTATTTTTTTTTTATCTTCAGATGCCATTAGAAAGTCCTGAGTAGCAAATAATGGGGATATCTATTGCTGCAGTTACGAACTCAGTAGTAATTCCGAAAAAAAAATGAAGCAATATGTGATGACTCATCCCGAAAAGGGGGACTTTGCTACAGAACACTTTTCGAGAAACTGGTGAAAATAGACAGGCTCATTCTCCGATAAACCGTGCGACTTTGGTTAGAGAAATGTTGAAATTTCGACTACTAAAAACTCATGAAAAACATACAAAATCATAAACTCTTATGGTTTCTGAAGAAGAAAAAGTGCATGGGAGATGTTTTAAAAATACTTGATTTTTTAACCATTGTATTCCCTATACCTAAATTTCGCATCAGTCGTTTCGTATCTGTTTGAATCTTTTTTTCAATTTTCATTATTGAGAAAATTAGTTTTCTTACAAACTTGATCTTTACACTAAATTAGGAGCTCTACACATGGTGTAGTATTTCGCTCATAGTGTACCGCGTTTTGCGAGAAGGCAGCAAAATGTGCGTTTCGTATCTGTCGCGACGTGACAGTCACATAGGGGTTTTTTGATATTAACATCCTTGTAAATCATTACTGTAAATATACAATTCTATATAACATATATGTTATTCAACACTGAAGTTTACTTGATAAACCCAATGCGGAATCATCCATCAACAAATTCATTTTCATACTTTGTTATCGATTTTAGAATCTACTTCGTATCTGTTTGCAATATTGGCGACATGCTTTAAAAAGCTCTTATGCCATATCAAATACTTAATATAATTAAACTTTATATGTCATTATCAATACCTATTACGGGCTGTTAAATAGCGTTTGATATGCCCGAATATTTTAGGATCGGGGGCACTTAAAACATAAAAAGTATGGCTGGCGACATTGGGAAAAGTAACGATTTTGCATTTTCAGATTAATCGTTATCTACTTTCCTGGCATGCTAAAATGTTTAGCTTCACACATGTTACTAATATGACTCTAATGTATCATCTAGACCACTCAAATTATTTGTAATAGGCTTAAGAACGTTAAACAAGTAACACGAACATGAGCGACACCAAAACGGGAAAGTTGCACACTTTATCGGAGAATGAGCCGACAGTGAAAAAAAAGAAAATAATAAGAATTTCCAGCAGATTTTCTGTTGTAAAATTTGATCGCCTTGATCAATTTCAACAAATAAGGTGTAATTTTAAAGCTTAGGTAATGCTGTAACAGATGAAATGATAAAATCAAAATAATATCATCTGCAAAGTCCCCCCTTTCGGAAGTTTCGGGTGAGCCATCACATATAAGGAATTTCGGAAAAATTTTTTGAAGCAATATAAGTCCGTATTTTAACGACGAAACTGTTATGTATGATAAAGTTACATAGTATGGTTTAAAGTCATCTCTATCAAAATTAAAATGTTTTGCTAAGAAATTTTAAATGTTAAAATTTCACGTGTTCTGTTTTTAAGTATAAGGAAATCGGTGATTCTAACAAGTCCAAGTTTCAGTTCACAGTAACTAGATATTGACGACTTGAAGATACAGGGTGTCCCAGAAAAAACACCTTTTAATCTCTGCGTGTAATTTTCTTGGGTTTAAACGGAAAGTTAGAACATTTCTTGTAACTTAGAACATTTCTTGTAACTTTAAATTTTTGAAACAAACTTTAATCTTTAAAGCTAAATTCTAATTTAAATAGTTTCGTGCAACACATTCAAATTCACCCATATGCTTTTTTCATCAAACAGGCGAAATTATGACGATTTTGAAGTTATTTAAATGACCAAGGTCATCAGTGGCGTGTGCAAATGGGTTGGGGGCTGGGAGCGGGCTTCAGCCCCAAGTCACAATAAAATTCGGGGGAAGAGGCTGTCGGGGAACAGAAAAAAGGGCTCTCAGTGGTATTTTCTACTAAACATGCCGAACAAAATTGGTTGAAATGTTTAAAAAATAAATAACAATGTTATAACGTCATGTAATTTTGTTGAGAAATTAAAATTCATATGAACATGAGTCGTGTGTGCGATTGTGAGACATTTCCTTTTGCTTGTCAGTTTTCAAAAGCTACGCCACTAAATTTTGGGTGTACATTTTATGTCTCATTAGTCGGGGGAACTTCGTATCTTGCCCCGTCAGTCAAAACTTCCTGCGCACGCTAACTAGTGCATGTTTCCCGTTTCTTAAAGGAATTTGTTCGATTTTATTTAAAATAGCATCCCATTTAATGACATTGGTTATGCTATAATCTAATAATAAACTTCGAAAATAAATAAAGCTCTGGCCGATATGAATTTTTCCACGCTTGGAATAGGCAGAATTTGATTTTGTCTTCATCAAGGCACTGAATAATGTATTGATTGGAGATGGGTCAGGTGTCAATTAGTATACAAATAATGAATGTTTATGAGTGCAAATATTTCATGAGGTGAAAGATCGAATGTTCCATTCAAACGAGGCGAAGCCGAGTTGAATGGGGCATTTGAGCTTCCACCGAATGAACTATTTGTTCCATTTACACGAATAACAAATATTCATTATTTGTTTTATTTCAAGATATCACACTGGTTTGTTTCATGCCGTTCAGCGTACAATAGACCAAATTATTGCACGGCTCAAATGAGTGTAATCATGATATAACAAAGAATGTCTTTAAGTACTTGGTCCCAAATCTGAGATAACTGAAGCTCCTGTGTCTGTTTAATGAAGGCTTTTCCACTCTCTCCAAAATGGCTTCACTGACAGCTCATTCGAATCACATTTCCTCCTGGTCTAAGATTTTAACATCTCTGTCAACTGAGTGCCCAAAAATTATAATGTGTTCATAGATTGCAGAGTCTGCAGTGCTTGATGAAGTCCAAAGCTTGGATGAAAATTTGCAAGTAAGCAAATTATTTTTTTGTACTTTCCAGTATTTAATTTATAACATTTCAACTTTAACACTTCGACTGGATGACTTAAAACATACATCATATGTTTATGAAGATATCTAGTAAATATTGTTAAACGGTGCAAGTATATTTAATAGGTCATAAGGACATTATTTTACAATTGTATTATATTTTACTTAAATATTATTACTATTATCTTAGCCTATTATATTTTTTCTTTTTGCCTAGCCTTTCTTTTTTTCCTTAGCCTTTAAGTGGTATAGCGGGATCGTAATTGACTCTTATGCGGGAGGTATGGACATCAGTTAAGACTCCTGTTACACCCTTTGTGGATTCACTTCCATCTTCGTGCACGGTAACAAGAGTTGCCGTATATGGAATGTCGATTTCCAATTCGTTACCGATGACAGAAGCTCTTATAGAGGATCTTGGTGGGACTGTGACAGAGACTCGAATTTCATCGTTGTGTTCTTCGACCTTAGTAGACCCAGATGTATACGAAAACCCGTGTTTAATGCTGCTAGTGACCGATGTGCTAATCTCAGCAATTCCTAATTTAGCCGATGCTCCGACTGTAACGGACAAACCAACTTCCGTGCTATGGGTCATTTGCATGGTGGTACTTTCCGAGGTTGTGTATCGCAAAACTCGAATAGCCTCTTGAGGCTGGCTGCCTTCGTTCTGATAAATAATGAAATAAATGGCCAAATAAGTAGATTATGTTTTTGTTTGGTTTGGTTTGCTTGTTTGTCATTGTTTTGTTTGTTGTTTTTAGTTTATTTGTTTATTTCGTTGTTTGTGGGTTAGTTGGTTGGATGGATTGGTTTGTTTGTCTGTTGCTTGCAACATTTCATATTATTCCTATTTCCAGCTAAATGCTTTGTCATGCATCACCGTATACCGCCCAAACGTGAGAATAACGTATTAAAGTTTCACAAACTGAACGTGTGCCAAATGGACACCACCAGTATGGATAACGAATTAAACGTATAGACAACTGACAAAATAGATAACGTATTGAAAGTACTTCCAACGAACACATGACAAACAGCATGTATTAAACAGAACAATAGGCGTAAGTTTCGCTCTATACGTTTAATGGTCACTGATCATTTTGCTGATAGAGCCTTAACGACGTGTTTTCATTTAGACCGATGACAAATATGTTTTATAGGAAAAACTTTGTCAGTTATGTATTTATATATTCTCAAAATATATTGTCTGACTCTGCACTTATTTGATTCTAGTCATACACTGATACAGAGTCAGTGACACATAAAAAATTTATATAAGACAATGCAAATAATTTGAATTATCGTAATGATTTTTTTTTTATTTCTTAAGATATGTTTGCAAAAACAAAACAAAAAAACTTACTTGCAAAATTATTTCTGCAACAACAAAAGGTTCCCCGCCTACTAATTCTTTCAAATCAGCCTCAGAAAAGTCGTACTTGACGTTCTCTAATCTGTATTCTTGTGCGTACTTGCGATTTATGCAAGTGCACGAGCAGTAATCGCATCTGACAAAGCCTTTTATTTTCCCTTTGGCTGCCTTCCAACAATCCCGTATTTCTTGGCATCCGGCGTAGTTTGTTCGAACCAGGCCATCTCTATCACATGTTTTCGTACAGGTACCGAGTAGGTCTGCTTCCTTTATGCTTAAAGGTTTCGACTCGACCAAAATATCTTTTTCGGCATCATCTACTATGCATTGGCATCTGCAGTAGTCGCACCTTACGAAACCTTTATTCCATCCTGGAGAGCTTTGAGTACACGATCTAATCGTCTTGCAGTTATGCCTGCCGTAAAGAGCGGGGATATCATCGCACGTCTTTGTGCACGTGCCAATCAACTCATTCTCGTTCAAAATAATTTGTCGGCCCTCACAAAAACGAATGAGTCCCAATGCCAGGCTAAAAGCGGTTAGTAGAATAACAGTCATGGAATTCATGTCGGTAGTGTCTGTAAAGCAAATATTAGAAAACGTACCGTAAATATTAATTATCATGTTATATATTAACAGTTTGTCTCTGTAAGAATGTACCACATGGCGATTCATGGGTCATCGGATCATAAAATAAAAAATGCAGTGATACACTATCATACTATAAGGCTGCGATCACATAGAACTATACGGTGATTCCAAAGTAACGTTTGTGACCGAAAAACTGGAATATTTCACTTTTAAATGGTCACAGAACCTAGCATAAACATTATATCAACGAGTTTGTTGTTGATAATAGTGTTCACTGGTAGGATCAAGACATGCAGGTGTTTAAAGAGTATAATAATTGCCAAAATATTGAATAACGTTCATGTAACGTTCGGTAACGTTTTTGACCTCGCGCGAAAATGTTTTTTTGCTCCAAATTACTTCAAAGTAAAATTTCTCTGACATGTTAGCGATTTTTTTATTGCGCTTTTCACAGATGATTGGTAACATATTTACAAATAGTTCATAAAAGTGTAGGAAATTCTATCGTCAGGATTTCTTTTAAAGCAATGTTATGTTTGGTAACGTCTGGTAACGTTTGTGACATTTTGGTGTAACTTTTTGATAACGTTTATGACATTTTTGAATGAAAACATGTGCTCATTCATGCACGGGTAGAAACAATTCAAAATTTCTGATTAGAAAATACTTTTCACATACCGAGTAACAAACGTATGACTGAAAAGACTGCTCATATGGTCGAATACATAAGCTGTTTTTTTGTTTGAAATAAAAAAGGTTTAGTTTTCACTGGAATGAGCCTATACTATTTGGGTATACGTTGGACGATTTTACTTGGGCACGCGTATAGATTCAATCGAACACGTTATGTTGATGCTACCGGGTAACATAAGAGGGCACTATTCGAAAAACGTATAGCTTGCCGTGCCTATATAAAATATAGCCATCGAATAGCGTTTAGCGAATACCGTATACCGTATAGTTCTATGTGATCGCAGCCTGACACTATATCTGAATCCCTAGGTTCTTGCCATTTTAGTTTGACTGAAAAAAAAATATTGAAATTTGGGGTAAAAACAACCACCAAAATAATATGTACATTAAGTGTAAAAGCGTGCGCAAAGCTCATCCCAACCTAAGTTAAACATATTTTGAAACCTCCAGTTGGGAACATAGCTTATGTAAAAAATAAAAAAAAAACCGAAATTGGGATACCGTTGGCGTATCGTGTTACTCTGACTTGAACTATTGATGAAGAGCGCCCTCGCGCAGTTTTCCGAGCGCCAAAACTCTATGCGCCATCAAGATCCCAATGTAAAAACAAATTCACAAGTGAGTACTCAACAAGTGAAAACTAGACAGGACTGTGTCACTGCAGTGACACGGACCCTGCCTCTGTTTTTTCCTTAAAAACAATTGAAAATTTGACCTTTCTTTTGACCTTTAATCCTCAAGGAAAGGTCAAGTGGCGGGGTCACCATGGAAACTTTTGATCACTTTTGATACACAAAACAATTTGACACCATAATCTTTGAAATCGAATTAAGTTGAAAATTTGACCTTTCTTTTGACCTTTGACCCCCAAGGAAGGGTAGGGCAATGGGGTCACTGTGGACACTTTTAATTGTTGGTCCAAGACGAACAATTTGACACCTCAAACGTCGAAATCAGACAAAGTTGAAAATTTGAACTTTCTTTTGACCTTTGACCCCCATGGAAGGGTTGGGCGATGGGTCACCATAGACACTTTTGATTGTTGATCAGGAAGACGAACAATTTGACACCTTAAACGTCGAAATTGGACAAAGTTGAAAATTGGACCTCTCAATTGACCTTTCTTTTGACCTTTGACCCCAAGGAAGGGTCGGACGATGGGGTCACCATGGACACGTTTGATCGTCCAAGATGAATAATGTGACACCTCAAACGTCGAAATCGGACAAAGTTGAAAATTTGACCTTACCATTGACCTTTCTTTTGACCTCTGACCCCCAAGGAAGGGTCGGGCAATGACCTTTTTTATTTGACCTCTGTGATCCCATATGACCCAAGATATTTTTTTTCATCTAGTAACTTTTGTGGACAATGTTAAGACGTTTCACGTCCCCAAATTTCAGGACCATACCATGTAACGTAATTGAGTTGAAACTTTTATCGTGAAAATCAAGTTTTTGACCACGTGACCCCTACGTGACCTTGGAGGGGTCAGGGATCAGGTGACATAAATGGGAGGTGGCCCTGGTTCCTTCACTTAAGTTTGGTCAAAATCGGTCACTGTATGCCGGAGATATAACACATCATCAATAGGTTGCCAGAAGAAGAAAGAAAGAAGAAAGAAAGAAACACGTCAAAAACAATACCCTGCAGGGTAACAAATTGAAGCAAAATATTGGTGGGATATCTTTGGCGCACTGAGATAGTGAGGGTCAAAGGTCAAATTTTTCCTGTCTGGTGCGTTTTTGCGGCTCCGTAACTCTGCGCGCCATCAACAGAAAACAATAAAAACTACTAACAACATGTAGCACAAACCTTAGAAACAACGATTATCGAGACAAAATTCCGGTGCTCACTGATAAACTTACTCCTTTGTACTATATGGAATCACCATGTGTGACGACAGTCTCTTGAAACCAGCCACGGCTATACAAATATTTCCATTTTGACGTCACGATATCGATTCAAGAAGTTAACATTTTCAATGCTGAAAAGGTTTTTGCAGATAAATATTGTAACTGCATAGTCGTTCTAGGTAAGTTTTTTGGAATTATTTAATCATTAGTACAATCTTATGACCAAACCGAGAAATTGTATTTATCAAGGATTAATTTGATACCAAATACATCAAAATCAATTGAGTTGGATTCTTCACAATGACGAAATTAGGAATTGCATTACATGTTCAACAATAGCAACATCGAATGAAGTCCTCATTAATAATTTCTTTCGCCAGTTTCGCATAACATACTGCATAGCGCGATAGGTAATTACTATGCACAATACCGATTCAAAGCCCTCATGCATCGCGCAGGCGTAACTGCCAGAATTAAACTGACCGATACTGAGTATTGTTTTGGCCAAACATTATATTGAACTATATTAACGTTAAATTCGCATGTGCTCACAACGAGAATTGGTGCCTAGTGGTCTAATGCGCTGGCATGATAAATTTGTATCAGACAATAGTCATAACCAATGTCATTAAATTTTTCTTAGTGCGGCCAGGTTCGAGGCCGCGGGCAGTCTTTTTTTTTTTTTCTTTCAATTTTTTTTTTTCATTTTAAACGTTCAATAGATTTATTTTAGAGTAAAGACACCGAAATAATTGGGTTTCTAATTTTTCAACTTTAACTTGTTTACACGTTATTTAAAATCAACTCAAACCCACCCTTCATCATATTTAGGCATACTCTTGTCAGGTATTCATGCTCCGATTGTAAGTCTTGCATGTGTACATGCTGTCTAATACGGTTGGCCAAGGGATACATTTTCTTGCTAACAATATTTTCTGCTTGGTTAACTTTCAAGTAGGGCTTGTGATTTGCTCTTGTAAACTCATTACCATACAGTTTATCTGTTCGTCTTGGGTAAAATGTCTCGCTGCTAAGCCCTGTGTTAGAGACAGTTTTTCTTGTATAAAAATGGATAAAGAAACTTAGGACATCTGCATTTGGTGTTTTTTATGATATTTTTAAAATTGGCTAAGTATAAGCATTTTAGGGCTGAAAGTTGCTGAATTCAACAGCTTTGTGCAAAAAATATCAAAACTAAGACTAAGTCTTATTACAAGTACGAGAGGGAATCAAGGTTTTGCATCATATCGGCGTAATACGTTTTTGCAAAAATTATGTATCATACTCTTTCCTTCTATAGTTATAAACATGGGCAAGGAGCTAGAGGGAACAACAAATGATTGCTGCACATTTCAATAGCCCTAATTGATTTGGCGTGAATATTGAAAGCAGGTGTCATAAAGAAGGGTCGGTACAGACTCCACTATCGTATAGAATATTTTGCTCAGAATATTCTATGCTGACGACAAAATGACGTAGGTCCTCGAATAAAACTGTATGTGGGGGACTCGCTCACCGAGTTAAAAGTAATTTAAAGTCCCACAAATTATCCGTTGATTGTTGTTGATTTGAATGAATGAAAGAAATTGTTTGTCAATAGACACATAAGTTGCCATATGGAACGTCATTTTATAAACCATTTAGGCCCACATGTAGATTTAGTAGTTTATATGATGCCATTTTGGGGCAAAATTTATAGTTTTTGAGAGAAAAGGTATAGTTGGTAAGTGACAAGAAATAACAGGAGAAGCCAAACCAATTTCCGCAGAGAAAGTAGGCCTATTTACACTACCATCTGCCAGTAATATATAAGTGCGCCAATATTCCGGGCCCAATATTGTTTACAAAAAAATAACCATGATATTATAATAAACCCTCAACACTGCATATTCTTTAGTTATTTCCGTTAATGGAAGAGCATTACAAATGTTCTTGAGTAATATTAAATTGACTGAGTTTGATGAATATGGCAACTGAAAAACGCAGACAACGTAAAGGAAAATAAATTACGGCGATAAAAGTTGAAATGAGCAAACTTTTAGTATCCCTAAATTAGGTCTCATCTGGAAATATGGTAAAGAGGCTGATTTCAACTTATTATGGTAGGTTTAGATGTCAATATTCACAGAAAAAAGTAAAGGTAGGGGCTGGGGAATCCACTTTTTAGGGGGGGGTCATTAAAAATAGGGGGTCAATTAGCCCTAAGTAATGCGTTAATGCGTAAAGTATGTCGTGTTGATATCATAAAAGCAACTACTGTCAAGGGAAATCAGCTTCTTTGTAATTTGTTTTCTAGACAAACCCTAATTTGTAATGACTCACCCCGAAAAGGGGGACTTTGCGACAGATTACTTTTCAAGAAACTGGTGAAAATAGGCAGCAAAAAATAAAGAAAATAATTAGAATTTCCGGCAGATTTTCTGTTGTAAGATTTGATCGCCTTGATCAATTTCAACTAGCAAGGTGTCATTTTAAAGCTTAGTAGAAAATGCTGTAACAGATAAAATGATAAAATCAAAATTGATATCATCTGCAAAGTTCCCCCTTTCGGGGTGAGCCATCACATTTGGAGATACTTATAGCAAAATTTTGAGTGTTGACCTATTTTTTTACGAAGATCACGATTTTCAGGTCAAAACGTCTTTAATCAGGAATAACGTTTTGCAAGGTGATCTTTAATCTGGACTAACGTTTGCAATGTGACGAGAAAAGCAAAAAAAAAAAAAAAAAAAACACAAACTCTCCCAGTGTTTAAAAAAAACATGTCCTTTTAATTTGATATCAATGCGACATACTTTACACATAAGTTAGAACTTAGAACCAATGAACCCCTATTTTTAATAACCCCCTAAAAGTGGGTTAACCAGTCGTCCTTACTTTTTCTGTAAATGTTGACACCCATACCTACCATTATCAAATGAAATCAGCCTCTCTGCAATTTTTTCCAGATTTAACAAAACTAGAGTGATTTAGGGATACTATTTGCTACATTTATATACAGCACGTCATTGTCATAGTAATACCAGAATGGCTCTCAAAGTTGTTAAAATACTCAGGTAGAAAAATAGAGACTGAAGCATTTCTTTTTTATACCATCAAACTAATGGATTCATACTCCTTTCTATTTTATATTGATACATTAAATTTTCTAAAACTTACCCGAAAATCAGCAAGGCCTGCAGAGTCCACTTTTGTTACGTCAGAGAATTATCAGTTGATATCAGTAGTAATATTAATGTTTTCGACGTTACTAGTGACTGTACAGCCAGATAGCCTTCATTAAATAGGACCTTCTTCCCATTGTGAGTGCATTAATGAGTCATTTCATACGTGGCACTAGAATAGTTTGTAAATTAACGCGATTGGCTTATATCTAACTGTAACCAATCATATACACGCATTTTGTCACAACCCTGGTGAAGGTACGTGTGGCATTCAATAGTTCATGTATTTTCAGATGTACATGTATCTTTGCACGGGGTTATTAACCTTGTTTAGCTTATAAGCTTAAGGACACTTATCTTCACCTTGTTTAGGCTTTCGCCAAGGAAACCCAACTTGGTACTTGGTACCAAGTAAGCTGAAGGAAGCTTATCTTTAACAGGGCTCCCAAGATGTTTCTAAATTCAGTTTTGATTGCAGGAGGAAGACCGGAGTACCCGGAGAAAAACCTGCGGAAGCGAGCATGGACTGAAAACCAAATGCACATAAAGCGCCGGGCACGGGGCTCGAACCCGGGACCTCATTGGTGCAAGGCGAGGTAACTACCGCTGCGCCACCAACCCACTACCCCTTCAACAGGGCTCCAAGATGTTTTTTAATTTAAGTTTTGAATGCAGGAGGAAGACCGGAGTACCCGTAGAAAAACCTGCTGGAGCGAGCATGGACTGAAAACCAAATGCTCATCAAGCGCCGGGTGCGGGATTCGAACCCGGGACTTCATTGGTGCAAGGCAAGGGACCTACCTCTGCGCCAACCCGCTCCCCCATAATGTCTTTATTCATTATTCTTGTAATGATATCATCAATCTATCAATCTTTATTTCCATAAAAACTTGACATCAAAATAACATAAATAAATACAAAATATCACAAACAAAACAAAAGTTATATGGAGGAGAAGACAGGAGGGCCAATAAGGCCTGTAATTTGCCTACCCCTAAAAACAAAGTTCCACACACGATCAGACATACATAGGACCGCAGAACAAGACGGGACGTGGACAGGGACGGGACAAGGACAGCTCAAAAAACTCATGATTAAACATAATTTTGACTTAGTTTTATTTTTAATTGGGATCGAAAGTGTCTAATTGAAATAGCAGATTGAATTGGTTTTGGAAGTGAATTCCATAATATTGGGCCACAGGTTCGAACAGAATGATCGGAAAAGGCTTTCTTGTTTCTTGTATGGTTGAAATCATTTAGATGTCTAGTTGGGTAGTCATGGATGTCTGAGCGTCTGGTGAAATAATTTTGAAAAGAAACAGGTAGTTCATTGTTGTTAAACTTATACATAAATACAGCAAGCTCCATCGAATATATATCATTAACAGTCAGTAAGTTTTGTTTGGCAAACAAAAGATTAGCATGACTCCTATAATGAGCACCAGATATGGTTCTGATTGCCCATTTTTGAAGCTTCACCAATTTGTCCATGTATGATTTGCATGTATTTCCCCAAACAAGAATTCCATAATTTAAATAGGGCAAAACCAAAGTGCAATAAAGCGTGTGAAGTATGCGTCCTGGGAGAACATATTCTAATTTATTCATTACGCCAATATTTCTTGAAATTGTTTTTGATATGCAATCAATATGGTTTTTCCAAGTTAAGCATTCATCAATAAGTACACCCAAAAATTTTGTAAATTTTGATAATGTGGGATGCACAAGCCTTACACAGGGGATTTTTTTCCTAGATCAAAACGCCAAACTGTCAATTATCGTCGAGTCACTGCACACTAGTCACCGACTTCATTTCAAGAAATCAAAAAGCCACTTCTACCCCATGAAAACTCACGGTAAAAGATAGGAATCAGAAGTGGGCGGAGCTTAAAAATCAACTTCTTGAATCGATATCGTGACGCCAAAATGTAAACATTTCTATAGCTGGGCTGCTTTCAAGAGACTTTCGTCACACGTGGTGATTCCTTATAGTACAAAGGAGTACATTTAGCGGTGAGCACCCGAAAAATATTGCGATATCAGGTGTTTGTAAGGCTTGTGGATGTGGGACACCGTTCTTTAAAGACTTTCTTTAATTCAACTTAACAGTTACACAGAACAGTAATAAAATTCACACATTTTGATAGTCTTATTCAACATTTTACAACTTATTATTAGAAAATGGGATTTCCCCAATTCACAATATCCTTTTAGAAAAAGAACCCCTCCCCCAAAAAACAAACAAACAAACAAACAAACAAACATGGGACACAATGTTAAAAAGAAAACAAATAACAAAAAATGAAAAGTCACAAAAGCTTCAAAAACAATATAGAAAGAAAGTGACATCAATAATGGAGAGTTAAAGAAATAATATGATAATAAGGGCCACAGTAAGATATCGACAAGAAAAAGAGAAAAATTAGATAAGTGATGTCCCTCCATTAACGGTACTTAAAAACCTAAAAATAAGAAGCAGTTGAGATCAACCTTCAATATATTTCAAATACTTTGTCATGTATATTAAGTTTAAGGTTACACGTTACTACTTCAATACTTCTTCATTACTACTTCGATAAGCTGACATTTTAATATTTCAGCCTGAATTCTCTAAGGTGACATTCATCGAAGTACTGGACTACTGCCTAGCCACAGCTATTAGCCGCAGGAAATAGCATTCCCAGTTTACAATTGATCCAAGAACTCGTCTTTGCTAAAGTCATAGCAGTGATCTCTGACACAGGGCAATAAGCCCAAGAACTTCTGAAACAAGTGATCTTGAAGCTATGAAAGTTGTACTAAGACCAAGTGTATGGTATTCAACAATAATTGAAAGGTGATACTAACATCAATTAGGTATTCAAACACTCCACAGAGTATCCGTGCGTCTGCATAGTTTTATAAAATACGCCGACGCATCAAATGCAGAGTTGTTGATTCGCGATGAACAACTCTGTGGCGTGTTTGAATACCTTTCAACACCGAAGATATTCTTGAAAACGTATGAATTAAATTGTAAATGAATTAAACAGATCGGCCTACTCATCTTCATAAAAATATTAGCATAATTATTTGATGTCCTAGTTTGTGAATGTTTGCTGTTTTGATGTTTTCAATTTTTCCCAAGCATCGGGCTTTCGCATGAACAGTGCACCGACTTTGGTTACTCCTTAAAAGCACTTCCGTAAAACGTGACGCGCTAATTTGAATATCAAGTGTGGATTCATTCCGAATCAACAACGGTATACGCTCCTGTATAGGAGATACAGTGAGTTGTTCAAAGGACAACCAACAATAAATAGCAGAAGACTTCAAATATCTTGGATCATTTGTCAAAGAGTAAAATTGAAATATAAAATATGGAAAGCTATGACATGGAAAGCATGCAACAAGCTCAACAAGATCTGGGATCATTTGTCAAAGAGTAAAATTGAAATATAAAATATGGAAAGCTATGACATGGAAAGCATGCAACAAGCTCAACAAGATCTGGCGTACTTTTTAGTACGCCAGATCTTCAAAATATCAAGAGAAATCAAAATCAAAGTTTTCCATGCAACAGTAGATAGAGTGTGTTACTCTACGGAACAGAAACATAGACTATTACACCTAAGCTAAGGAAAGCTCTAGATTAAGGTTACACGAAAGCCGAACAATAATAAATAAGTAAAGAAGAAAAAGGACTTCGATTCACTGGACATTGTAAGAGTGTTAGAAAGCAAAAAGTAATTCAATGGCAATTGCAAGATAGTTAGAAAGAAAGAAAACAGAGTCCAATTCATTGGACACTGCAAAAGCGTAAGCTCCCAACCAGTAGCAGATTAGATTTTGTGGCAACCAACCTGCATTTATGAAGATGTCCTTAGTCAAGACACCCAGCTACAACCACACGCAAAACGCAGTTGCATGGCAGAACGACAACAGCAGAAAGTCATTACCGTGACTATGGACTGACGACAGTCGATGGAGTAAGAATAAGGAAGAAGGTGATAAGCTTTTTAATTTGTCAAACTCTCACATCATATAATGGGAGTCCGGTCCCCCCTCCCGGTAGAAAGAAAAACGTGGTTTTGCAACGCTCGAGAGTGAACAGTTCGTAACTATGATCAAGCAACACAGGAGAAAGACGAATAAGAAGAGTGCAGAAGGGATCTCAAAAGAATGGGGTGTTACGTAGGATGGATGTTATCAACTGCCAATCATAGGATTTCCATTTTGGCGCAACTCTCACACTTAATGACTAATTATACTAGTTATTTAAGCCATAAGCTGATGCAAATTTGTAAAAACCTGACGTCAGCGTGTTTATCAGCATGTAAATTCCCTTTAAGGGTAAAGGGAATCCATCTGCTCAGGAAAATGTGAATCCTAATTATATCGTAATCATGAAAAGATAAAAAGTTTCCACTGCCTTTGCGGGGACTCGAACCACGGATTATGGCAGTGGGTAGTCAGCGTTGAGATCGTGAACTAAAATCCAAAACATAAACATTAGAATGCCGTATTTTTCTTTTGTTTACATAATAATAGCAATTTTAGCATCATTGGAATGCTCAATTTGTAAGTAAATTATGCGAATGCGTATATCAGACAAAATGTAGATACTTAAAACAGACAATTCACAGCTCAAACAGGGCGAACTCAGAGTCGTAATTCACGTCCAGATTTTCGGGCAAAACTACGCGGGTTTGTTACATTATCATTCAAAATCAACTCAGCATATTTATAAGAAGTATCAAGCCTACAATCGGTCAAAATTTGAAACCAGTCAAATTGTTTGAACATCATGAAATTATGAGGTTTCGGCGAAAAAGGGTCAACTTTTTGGAAGTAGTCTTTAGGCGTCATATTGACCTTTATAATGGACGTAAAATCACTAGTAAAGTTCCATGTATAAACTAGAGACTCTATTCAATATGTACGCCAAAAATTGTGATATTCTGATAGGTGTGAGAAGGTCAAAACTTGCAGTAAACATGACATTCAGTCGAGCGGGACGTTTTTAGGGACTGTTGAATGCTGAATTACAAAGCAATAAAGTCTTCAAACAATCTAGGTGTACAGTAGCCTTCATGTGTCAACATGTAACATTTAGCTAAGTGTAATTCAAAAAGTATATACATCGACTGTTAAAGGAAAAATGGTTTTGCCAAAATGCCATAATTATACGAAATCGAAAACCTTCATGAACATGATTGATAAGCGATATGTAAGATTCACTTGAGTGTAGATAAAACTCAGACTGTTTTGTTTACTATAAGTTATGGATAATAAGAAATTCAATCTTTACAAATAAAAAACAACAGCTGTTAAATAAAGCAATATTATTCATAATGTCAAGAGTTGACTTTTATTACATAGTAATATAATCGCACTACTGACGCATATTATTATACACTATTAATCATGGATTAGTTGCAATTATAAATTATGGATAACAGTATAGGCTCAAAAAATATATTTTAAACATGTAAACAACATTATATGGGAAGAAATGTTCCTATTGCTACCATCAAAGTTATTTACCAACTATTATTTTGTAATTTTTTGGAGTTTACCAAAAGTCAAAGTCACCTTAACCCGTTTTTGTGCTTAAAATCTTATTTAGGCAGCCATCCTGGATATCATTACAGGCTCCATATGGGATATCAAACATGCTAATAATTATACCGTTACTTGGAAAGAAATGATCCTATACAAAGACATTTTCCATTGATTATTCCGATCATTTGATGTATTTGATACTGTTTTGAATTGCCTTTAACCCATTTTTGCACATAAAAACATAAAAAACTTTTTGGCCATTTAAGATTACATTGGATTTGAAACATGCTATATACCTTATTTGGGAAGATGCTCCTATATTCACTTACAAAGCCATTTTACATTCATTATTTTGAATATTTGGTGTTTTTGATATTATTTCGAAGTGCCTCTTACACATTTCTGCACATATAAACATATGAGAAGAGTCTCCATATTTGATTTGTACGTACTAACACCTTTTTATTTGGAAAGAAGCTTTCTCATATTACTTTCAAAGCCAATATTCACTCATTATTCTAAAAAGTTGGTGTTTTTAATACCGTTACAAAGTGCCTCTAACCCATTTTTGCACATAAAAATGTGTTTTTGATGGCCATTTTGGATCTCAGAACAGTCTCCATATTGGATTTGAAGTATGCTTTCACTCTTATTTGAGAAGAAATGCTATTATTTTTAACCACAAAGCCATTTTTCGTCGATTATTTTGACAAATTGGGTTTTTTTTTATACTATTCTAAAGTGCTACTAACCCATTTTGCGCACGAAAACATATTTTGGCGTCCATCTTCGATCTCAGAACAAGCACCATTTTAATTTTGATACAGGGTTCCAATACATTTGGGACCAAATGATCTTGTTATAACCCTAAGTGATATCTCCTGTTGAATATTTCAGATATAAAGCATGTTAAAGGCTTTTCGGTAGATTTTAATGAAAATCGGCTATTTTGCGCCAATCTGAGCAGCAATCTTGGCGGCCATTATGAAATTGAAATATGCAACTAACATAATTTGGAATCAGATGTATTTGTTATAACTCCAGAAGCCATATTCCAAAATAATTTTTAACATAAAGTGTTTTAAAAGATACTTTTAGACAACGATAATGAAAATAATGTATTTTGGCGGGAATTCTGGCGGCCATCTTGGATATCTTGCTTTAGGTCATCTTAAATTTGGAGGTCAAAATGGGGTCAAATTATAAAAACTGACTTTAAATATGAGTTCCTTGACCCTAAAAATTATGAAAAGCACATGCTGATAAGGTCTATAGGTCAAATTAGTGAAAAACTCATTTTCAAGATGGCCGACGGCAGCCATATTGGATTTGAAGGTCCAAACGAGGTCAAATAGTAAAACTGATGTTAAATATGGATTCTTTGACCCCCAAAACCCCATAATGCACATCTTGATCAGTGCTGTAGGCCAAACTGTTGAAAAAAAAAATCAAATGGCTGATGGCGGCCGTTTTGGATTTTGGCCCCCCACGGAAATTCCCCACACTTTTAGGAGAGTCACACTCGCTAGTGTTGTTAATTAACCTTCAAAGAAGACAAATCCATCGAGAAACCAACCTTTGCTCTCCACGGTCACGGAAGTCCTCGAGATGACCCAACTATTAACCCCCTTTGAAATTGCCATTCATGATGTAGTTTTTTAGTATCAGAAGCGTGACAGGCAACATTTTTCCGGTGGGGCAAAGCCTCTTTCCCCGATTTTCCGGCGTTTCCCGATTTTTCTGGCGTCTCATGGGTTTTTTCAGGTTTTCTTTTCCTATTTCGGCGATGCAAGATTGATTAAAGACACTTTTTAACCATTAACAAGAGAAAAAAATTCAGGCTTCACCAGTTTCGGGCTAATATTTTAAGGAAGTCTGCCCCACCTGCCTCTACCTGTTTAATTAGCCCACTATCATTCTAGTGGCTCCTCATATCATACCATACGTTACATAATTATGACACAATATAAGTACACGGTTGCTCCGAAAGTTGGAATAAAAATACTTTTAACACTTTTTTATGTAAAGGTCAATTTATGATGAAAATATCTGGAAACCTATGTTGCTTTTGGTCAGATTCGATAGGTAATCTTGTTGGGTATGAAATGGAACTACGAATGTGATCCATTTTCACATGTAACGGTAAAGGGGCAACAACAAAAATAGGTCAAAAACGTGATATTTAGGTCAAATCGATTGGTCAAGGTCACTTCTCTACTCAAGTTGAGTGGTCATGTGGAAAGCTTATCTGTAGTAGAGTATGCTTTAAGGGAAGCACAAAATGATCCTTCAACGTCCCTCAATTTAAAAGGTTTTGAAGATGTCATATACCGCCAACAACAACAACAACAACAAAACACTGCCAACTTAAGCAAATCTGATGTTCAATTCAAATTCGATTTTGACATACAATTATTAACGGGATAATTTTTTTTTTTTTTTTTTGCGCGTCAGTACAAAAATTGCAATTTTAAAAAAATATATATTCATTTTGTTTAATCACTTTTCCATGTAATTGTCTAACTTTAAAATATATATTGTATACAATCAAATTGATCCTGCCTTAAAGCATATAGTATTATATAGAGAACTTTGTTTTGTCCATAGAGTCGTAACTGAACAACCAAAGTTTTATTTTAAAAGCGTGTTTATACTTGCATGTACATAATTATTACAAAGATATATGAGGCAATTTTTTGGACGATTCAATTTTGAAATCTGTTTTCGAATTTTTTTCAAACGGCGGAATTATATTAAAGACATGATTTTCGACACAATAGCATTTTCGTCTACATAAGTAGACCCCATTGTAGCGCGACATTGCAAGAGGGTAATGTTTGTAGGTCACTGTTCCAAAAAGCAATATGGTATTGTTTAGACATGCTTATACCACTGAAAATTATTTATAGTACACATTATGATCCTTGTATTTTTCCCGGAAACATAAAATCTCAATATCGGATTAATATTAGGATGAACCTTATTTATTAATTGTTTAACTCTAGCACGAAAAGCACTCATAGTGTAGGAGCAAAATATAATGAAATAACGTCCCGTGAGCATTTCATGAAAAAAGCATAGGCTTAGGAAGATTTTCAACATTGGGGAGGGGGAAAAAAACTTGCGAAGCGAAGTGAGCAAAGCGAACGGAGTGCTTGCCCCCACGGCCTAGGGGCAAGCCACCGGTGGGGGTCGAGGGGGCGAAGTCCCCCGAAGCCAGAGGGCTTCTACACACTTGGAACGTCAGGAGAGGCCATTTCCTTCGCACTACTTTTCCTGGGACAAGGTGCTTAATTTTAAATACCCATTGACTTTAGGACGATCGCGGTGTTAACTTCCTACCTGTAGATTTTGTTTATTTTTTGTCAGTCAATAGATAAGTGTCTAAACTTCAAAATTCAGTAATACAAAATGGGGGTCACTGACCATCTCAGCGCGCTATGACGTCATAAATGATGACGTCATTTTTCTTTTAATGAACGATAACTTGAAAACTCGAGCGTTAGATTACTTGATTTTGTTAATTTTTTTTCAGTTAATAGACAAGTGTCTAAACTTCAAAATTCAGTAATACAAAATGGGGGTCACTGACCATCTCAGCGCGCTATGACGTCATAAATGATGACGTCATTTTTCGTTAAATGAACGATAACTTGAAAACTCGAGCGTTAGATTACTTGGTGTAATTAACTTTTTTTTAATCATATTTTGACATTTCCGGTGATGAAAATTGTTTTTTAGATTTTACCCCATGTAATTTCATCTCACGCTATTTTTTTTTTCTTGATTTGACATCCACTTGACATTCACAATTGACCAGCCAAATAATAAAAAAATATGTGAAAAATCAGTATTTTGTAGTATAGGAAAACACACGTAAAAAGTTTTATCACTGAAAGTCCGTTGTCTCGGGAGCACTCGTAGCAACTCGTTACTAATTAATTCGCGCTATTTTCGGCGCTTTCTTATTGTGTAAAGTTATTTTTGGCCCTTTTGGAAACAAATTGTTGTGGATTTAGGCCTTTTGGAAACAAACACAGATTTTTGTGTACTTGTAGACTCAACTTTTGGGGAAAATGGCTTGGTTCCATTAAACTACTACTATAGCACTACACTATGGCACCAATAACTCAATTTTGACCATTATTATGTTCTGAGCTGTCCGATTTCCAAAAAAATCGGACAGGGATATCGGACAGGATACAAAATATTAGATTTTGAACATAATAATGATAAAATGGGATGGATTTTTTCGCATGATACTCAAAGATATTTGTCTCGCTATGAGTTTTAGAAATATCGAGCTCGACGCTGCGCGTCTCGCACGATATTTCGTAAAACTCATAGCTCGACCAATATCTTTTTGTATCATGCTCAATCCATCCAATTTTATATCAAAAGTGGATTTTGGAAACAAGCTCTTCATATATCACCCACCATAGGTTGGGTCCAGGGGTAAAAAATAGCCAAACCGGAACCGGAAGTATGGCACCCTCAGCTATATGGCGACTGCGGAGTCAGTCTACGTCCTCTCTACTTGGCCTCTTAAAAAAACGTACGAAAAAAAAAAACGCTCGACGGGTTGTGAACAGCGCTTACGCAAACTTATAGTACTTATCGTGTCTATGGGCTAAGGATGGACTAGCAGACAAGCTATTACAACAAGCACGGCTTTTGGCAAACATACCGTATTATAGTTGGGTCTGTGGGCTTAGGATGAATTCAAACTTAGCAGACAAGCATGATTACAGCAAGCACGGCTTTTGGCAAACTTATTTACTAGTTGGATCTATGGGCTAAGTTTTAAATCAAACTAAGCATACAAGCTATTACAGAATATTAGTAAACACGGCTTTTTCACAAACTCTAATAACAGTGTACTTTTTCAAAATGGAGTTTCAAAAGTCCAAATTTTTTACATTAGGGGTGTTTTCAGATTTGGACACAAAATAAGTTTTCATTCAAATGTCAGGTGCGTAAGCATGAATGTTTGAATAGCCACGCAAAGGTTGCAGACGCACCCACAAGCGTCAAATAAGTTACGCAAGTGTTTTGATTGTCGCGCTTGCATAAGCACTCGGGTTTCAAATATCGACGCGCCAGTAAGAGTACGTACTATGGTTAGACCTATAGAGGGTTTGCACGTGACGTCATATCTTACTCACAACACCATTTTCATGGGCAGGCAAGCAAAAAGTCCCGTCACATTACAATCTTTTCGCAGTATCAAGACATCAGATCACAACTAATGATGACAAGAATATACAGTATATTTATTTAGTTTAATTTTCCAGTCATGATTTGAAGTCAATCACGAGTAACAGCCAATTTTGATGTCTTGTTTACATCACAAACTATTCCGCACTCCACCAAGATGGCGTCGAAACGGTCTGCGTGTATGGTGCGTATCGCGTCGTGCAAACCCTCTATTGACGCTTTATATTGTAAGCATAAAGACATATACGCACGCACGAACTCTTTTATACGGGGTAACATCATTAGGGTAACATGGCGGCTTTGCAACACGATAACACATAGCTATGCCTTCCTGAAAATTGTATGCGTACGAATTGATACAACAGGATGTCCTAAGTATTACAATACCAGGTAATATGTGAATAACTATGTGAATATTTTACAAAAGTTAATCATTTACTTCATAATATCGCCTTGCAAAAGAGAGTGGTGAATGAAAGCCAGGCAGTACCAGATATAAGCAAGCACGACATGTGCTTTTTGATTGGGGTAAGCCTTGTGGTAACACCTTGGCATAGTCGAAAAAATCATACCAATGAAAAATTGTATAACGTTGAACCAATAAGGAAACCGAAAAGACGTTCTTTTATATGAGAAATCGTCACTTTTTGATATTTTTTTTCTTGAATCATTCATACCGTTATCCCTCTGAAAAACCCCCCCATCCTCCCCCAAGGCATGATGGGAAGGTGTTTATTCCTTCATTTACAGCTCATTCTCCAATAAAGTGTGCAACTTTGCCGTTCTGGTGTCGCTCATGTTCGCGTTACTTGTTCAACTTTGTTAAGCCTATTACAAATGATTTGAGTGGTTTAGTTTATACATTAGAGTCACATTAGTAACAATTGTGAAGCTAAACATATTAGCATGCCAGTAAAGTAGATAACGATAAATCTGAAGAAGCCATACTGTTTCTGTTTCATGTGCCCCCGTTCCTAAAATATTCGAGCATATCAAACATAATGCACACTATATTACAGCCCGTAATAGGTATTGATAATGACATATAAAGTTTAATTATATTAAGTATTTGATATGGCATAGGAGCTTTTTGAAAGCATGTCGCCAATATTGCAAACAATTACGTAATCATTTCTTAAATCAATAACAAAGTGTCAAAATAAATGTGTTGATGGATGATTCCGCATTAGGTTTATCAAGTAAACATGAGAGTTGCATAACATATATGTTATATAGAATTATAAGTTTATAGTAACGATTTACAAGGATATTAATATCAAAAAAACCTATGTGACGGTGACGTCGAAACAGATACGTAATGTACATTCTGCTGCCTTCTCACAAATGCAGTACACTATGAGCGAAAATACTACATCACAGTGTAGTATGTGTAAGGCTCTTAATTTAGTGTAAAAATCACATTTGTAAGAAACTTAATTTTCTCAAAAATGAGTATTAAAGAAAAGATTCAAACAGTTACGTAGCGACAGATACGTAATCTTAAAGAATAGGGAATACAATGGTTAACAAAAATCAAGTATTTTTAAACATCTTCCATGTACTGTTTCTTCTTCAGAAACCATAAGAGTTTATGATTTTGTATGTTTTTCATGAGTTATTAGTA
>JXSR01S010402.1:133211-144238 GCA_000969725.1 Ophiothrix spiculata
AACTTTCTTGTTGCTGATTTGAAATCTTATCAAGTAGTTGAGGGACTTTTTAAAAAATTTCCATATTTTTGATTGGTGAGCAAATATAATACTACCAGGCAAAATAAAAATTTATTGGACAAATTAAACAAAAATCCATGGTAGGGGTTGCATTCACTAACAATGGGGCCCTGTACTCTGGATATTTGTTTACACTGTCCAATAAATTATTGTTTAACCTATAAACCAAATGTTTTCATGTTTAAAAAAATTCTTGTGTGCTGAATGATAAAATGAGAAATCAAATGTTTTCATTTTTAAAAAATAAATTCTTGTTTGCTGAATGATAAAATATTTAAAATCAAATGTTTTCATGTTTTAAAAAAGTGAATTCTTGTGTGCTGAATGATAAATTCGTTACCCCCTGTTCGGCCTCATGTGATACGACCTCAAACCAGTGATATTTTCCGTATTGCATGAATAAACAGGGGATAACTAATAATATCGACCGCGGGCGGAAGCCATGATGAATTTTCTCCACTGCTGTCTGTTTAGCATGAGATTGAGAAGTTCATTTTGATCAATGCCAGCATCCTGTGTAAGAAGTACTGGGTAGGACAGCCTTGGTCCTCCCTGTGCACGTGTCCCTTGGGTTGGCGTCCAGAACACTAGTCCAGACACTGGTTCCTCAAGCCGTCTAGAACAGTGAGCAGCAAAGTTTAGGCGGCGACCTCTCACTATTTCTGATAGTTTGGGTAAATCATCATAAATATCCTCCCTGGTAGGATGATCTCTCCAGTTGAGGTTTTGAACCATCATTAATAGTCTGGTGTAGCACCCATCTAACCTGGCTTCAAGTCTTTCTGTCAGTGTCCACCCTTCTGAGCCATACAACAGAATACGTTCTACGGCTGCACGGAAGAAGCTGATCTTTAACAAGTCTGGTAGATTGGATTTCCAGGGAAGGCGCATTTTTTTACAAGCTTTCCGTGCGAGGGTTTTTCGGACATGAAAATCCTTTTCCGACTCATCTACCACAGAGCCCAGGTATTGAAAGTCTTGGACCTGGTCTAGTTGACTTCTCTCTATTGTGGATAGTGCAACATCAGGCTTGATGATCTTGAGCTTGTTGTAATGTGTCGGATAGCAAGGCAATGTCATCTGCAAAATCTAGGTCGGTAATGACTTCTGCAGGGTGCCTTCGACTTCTTTGAGATGTTACTGTAAAGCCCAGCATGTCCTTGTCTTCTCTGATTGCCATTCTCATCACATAATCTACAACAACAGGTATTTAGGACGCTATTAAACAATGTACCATAGCGTTTACACAAAAATCCATAATATAAGTAAAAACAAGAAAGTCTTAAGATTTTTTTTAAACACCTCCACTGACTGAACAGTTCTCATGTGTGGTGAAAGATCGTTCCAAGCTCGTGCTGCGCAGACAGCAAAACTACGATCTCCAATGGCAAGGCTTGTCTTTGGGACAACCAAACGAGTTGTATCCATGGAGGATCGTAAAGCACGGGCTGGAACATACACAGAAAACTGTTCAGCTAGATACGGTGGGGCTAGGTTGTTAAAAGCCTTAAAGACATAAAGAACAATTTTGAAAACAATTCTTTGCTTCACTGGCAACCAGTGTAGTTCAACAAGCAGTGGTGCAACCTCAGTTTTTCTTCCAACTGCAAAAACAAGACGGGCAGCATTATTCTGCAATCTCTGCAGACGGCTAATGTCTTTGGCAGATAAAACAGTAAACAGGCTATTACAATAATCGAGTCTAGAAATTACGAGGGCACGTACTGCATGATGGCAAGTCTCTTGATCTATAAACCGACGAATACGCCACAAAGTACGAATATGGAACATTATTGTATTTCGGAGGTTGTCAACATGAGTAGTGAGAGATAAATTCGAGTCAATGTAAAATCCAAGGTTTCTAATAAATGGAGATGCTTTAATGTTTGATTCACCAATAGTAAGTGCACATGTATCAAGATCAAGATGTTTGAGATTGAATTTTGGTCCTCCAATAAAACACTCTGATTTGGAATCATTTAGCTTAATCTGATGAACAGGTAAGATGCTAAAGTATCGCCTTGTAGCACTCCTGCTAATATCTCGAAAGCCTCAGTTTCACCATCTGGTGATAACACAACTGCTTTTATGCCGCTGTACGAGGTACTAATTGCTTCGACGATGGTATTCGGAATCCTGTAAGCAGGTAGAATCTTGAGCATTTTACCTTTATGCACTGAATTAAAGGCCTTCTTGAAGTCTATGAAGGTGATGACACATTCAAGATTCTTGTCCTTGATCCCTTCTATAAGTCTTCGTAAGGCAAGGATGTGGGAGGTAGTTGAGTGTTCAGCGCGAAACCCCATTTTGGTTTGGTCTAAGCAGAGGTTCAATGTGAGGTCGAATGCGATTGAGTATCAAGCAGTTGAAGATCTTTGCTGCTATATGGATGTTAAGCTGATGCCCCTATAATTGGATGCCTTGCTGCGATCACCTTTCTTAGGAATTGGTACTATTCAATTTAGGGACCATTCCTGTGGTTTTTCACCTCTAAGCAGCGTACCATTGCAGATACCTAGTAGTATGTTGTTGAAACTACCATATTTCCAAACCGCAGCAGGTATTTCATCAAGGCCAGCAGCTTTACCATTTGACAATTTTCTTAGTACAGCCTGAAGTTCTTAAGCTCCTGTTTCAATTGGCAAAGTATTCTCAATGATGGTTTGGATTTCCTCATCAGGGTTGGTAGCTGAAAGTGGGGATCCTGGTAGGGTGAAAAAGTAGTCTCTCCATTCCTTACAGCGTTCTGATGAGGTGTTGCCTTTAAGTCGACCTGATCTGGCTGCTGTTCTGCCAGTTATATCATTCATCACTGCCCATGCCATCCCACTCTGTCTGCTTTGAGAAGCTGATCTGATGGTACTTATTTTCTCTTGAAGATATTCCTCTTCAACACTGTTGTAAGCTTTGTCGAGTTTCTGCTTTGCCTGATCAAACAGCTCTTTGTCACGTTCACTGTTTGATTCTGTGAATTGCTTGTGAGCATCGGCAAGGTTCTTTCTGGCTCTGCTTACACGTGCATCCTCCCACGATACTTTCTTACGTGGGCTCTTTCTCCTTTCTGGTAGGCAATTGGAAGCAGCAATTGTGTGTGCTTCAACAAAGAATGGATGCTTCTTATCAGCTGTCAGCTCCACCTCATCTTGAAGAGAACAAAGGACATCAAACTGTTTATGCACTTCAACGGCATATGAATGCTGAAGATTGTTGTCAGCACTGAATTTCTTCCAGTTATATTTTGGTGTCCTCTTGGTTTTGGTCTTTATGGCTCTCAAACTTAGTCTTAGTCTTGCGGTGACAACACTGTGGTCAGAACCAACACTGATGAAAGAGCTGTAGACATTGCAGTCCTTATAGATAACTTTGAAGGCCTAATATATGCACAAACAAAAAATATAACAAACTCACCAAACAGCAATTAACAAGAAACGGGTAATCTACAAAAGAGACGGTTAATAAACGGACTGCGCGAGTTTTCGGAAACGGTATACTTTCCTTCGTCTGGTTCACAGGAACATATAAACAAGAAATATAAACAAATAAAACTACAACAACATTATCAAAATATATTTCCACAAATAGTAAAATGCACAACTTATCTTAAATGATTCCTGACGCTAAATAAACCCAATATACATATAGGCCTCAGAATTGTATAGAAAATGACAGATCAATACTTTATGGCAATGTCAATTGCAATGACAGATGATTGATTGGATTAGGGCGCATCTAGGCCTAAATTGGGATTTATTTTCTTGAATATTGATCACCAATCAATATGATGTTATTATGTCAAGAGTGGTAATTGGTTATATTTCCTTTTAAATGATAAACATTTTACCAGGGTTTAAAAATCTTTAAAATAGAAATTAAATTTTTATTTAAAACAATTATTTTACGAACCACGTGTTTCTTCTGATGTCGGTCCATAAAGGATTTCAGGAGAAACAAATTATTGTCCAAAAATGGTCGCCTTACTACACTGGTGTTTGGGTCATAATCTTTTAGAAATTGATCTCAAATGACCTTTTGACCTTAACAGACTTTAAACCTTTGGTCAATGGCTATCCATGGTGAAAGTTTAATCCATGTGGGTTCCTGAGTAATGACCATGACCTTAACTTAATTCAACCTTTTGCATATTTTTGAAATTTGACCTTAAATTACTTTTTGACTTGATCTTACCTTGATTACTTTTAAACTAACTTGCAACCATGTCAAGATTCTTATCTAGTTCAGTTTGTAAAGTTGTAACATCACTTGATCTAAACCAAATGTGATGTGTCATCAGCATACATTAAACATTTTCATTTAACAGAACTTGGTAGTGAATTATCAAAATATAATCTTTGTGGAATTCCAATATCAATAATTTAAAAGTTCAATAAGTAGAGTTTATATTACAGTTTGAGTCCTATTATTTAGGTACTGATATAAACCACCTATGTGCATAACCATTAATTCCGTATTCATTTAATTACCTTGAAATAGCTTATGATTAACAGTGCCAAAGGCTTTCTTGAGATCTATAATATTAGCACCAGTGACTTTTCCTTTATTCATATTTTTCTCACGTAGTGAGTATGGCCCCACTTTGCCCAAAAACTTATGCCCATGCCTATGAGTACTCCTGCCCAGTCAAATGAATTATATCAATCACTTTCCACTGTGTCAAAGAGTCCAAGTGAAGTCACATGATCAACTCTTCCTCCCTACATGTAACACTACTATACAAAGGTCACTCAGTGAATATTGTGCTCAACCATATTTAGTTACAGAGACCTTGCATTATAGCATAACCAACAAACAAGAATTTTCATTGGTCTAATGTGAACTCTTAAAGATGAAAGAACAATCAGTTTTTAACACAATCATTTGGTATATTCCTGTTAAAAATTGTTCTGTTTTGTGTTTGTTTTACTTTACAGCTGTTGTTTGAGTATATTTATGCTTATTTGAAATGAAAAATAATAGAACTTTATTCTTATAATATGTAGGAATTTACTTGAGTGATTATATAATACGTTATCACAATCTCTCTTACTTCATATCACTGAGCAAATTAAGTTGCATTTGGAAAGTTCACTGACCTCAACGTCCTCAAGGTTGTTTATTATAAGAAAGTTTGTTTATCTTAAGACTGTTAGCAGCTACTGTATATGTGACCCATCATATCGAAAGGTACCTTAAGGGTCCCAAAATGAATATTGATTTTTTTGGTCTCATCTAAAAGATTATATTTTAAGCTTTAAAATGACACCTTGCTTTTGGTTATTGGATGTTTGATTGTATAGTTACATCCAAATTGGTAAAAGGTATCGGGTTGATTCAGAAAACTGTATGAGAAAGGACTTTTATCTCTATTCTTAAAACATTTATTTTATGTTTTAGATTTGTTTTGCTAACATTTACTTACCATTTTTAGCTTTAAATCTATTGCTTATCTCACACAGGTCTTTATATACAATCTATTTTAGACGATATACAGGGTGTATCAAAGTGATTAGTATCCAGAATAAAAAAATGTATAGAAATACTTCCGGTTCATGTTGAAACTTGGCATTATATGAGTTGGTAGTACATTTCTTTGTCTTTAATTTGCAAAAAGAATGAGAGCATTTTGTCATTTCGTTTCCAAGAACGGGAGGAATCTGTAAAGGCACCAGTTTTGAAAACTCGCCACGGATTTGATTTGTTAACTTTCCATTTCAATGAGGACAGAAATCTATAACTCCGTGTGCAAGAGATTTTAATTTATATTTTCTACCTTGATATATAATTTCACTTTCAAAATTGCCAAAATCTATGCTCTGTTTGACTTCTCATTCCATGAAGAAAGAACTTAAGGATTATACAAATACTTGCTACTGATTGAATAGAACATGTTACTTATCTCTTAAATGGAAATACTACCTGTCTATATTTAAATGAAAATGTCTATCTATACTGTTTTTTCACAAATAAGTTCGTATTTGCAATAATTCTGAGTGATGCCTATTGCATGCTTCTGATTGTCATTTAAAGATAACTCTCTGATGTTTCAAATTGGCAAATCATGCACTTATACGGAACACGATTCAATTTGAAAATTGCCAAGCAAAAACACCACACAGCATTCATTCTGCCCGTTTCCTGATACTTTGTGGCCTTTGATGCCGTAAGAGAAACAATTTTACTTCATTCTGCCTGTTTCCTTGTAATTTGTGGCTTTTGATGCCGTAAGAGAAACAATTTTACTTCAAATGTCTTGACTTGACTAATCACATGTAAACACTTACAATTTGGATATCATGCTTTGGAATAAGCTATTTACTACCCGTGGGGAGTTCGTAAAAATACATAATTTCTTCTAACTAACATAAACTACGATTGCGCGCATCAAATTTCAAATTTCTTTTTTTTAAATGGAAGCTATTGAATTGGTCTTTTATGTCCGTTAATACAATTATTCTAGCATTTATAGATTTTGTGTAAAAAAATCACAAAGTTGAGTACTAATCATTTTGATACACCCTGTATCTAGATAAAAAAAATACGATAATGATGTGTCGTCTGCGTATCATTTCAAACATGGACTTTACTTATACTATCATACTTATGATATTATCTAAGTTAGATTGGAAGTTGCTATTGAGCAGTATGTTGTTTTTGGACTATCCAAGCGTAGGCTTTTTACATAGGGGTCCCCTACGGACTTACCTGGATAAACAAACAACAAGCCAAGATGGATCCTTATGGTCTCTCAACATTATATTTTTTGTACTCCGAGTCATAGGCCTGATATCTTTGTATACAAATTGTTTCCTATAGTAATACAGTTTCTTTTTTCAATAACATTCTTGTTTAATGGTCATTGACGTAATTCTTGCCCAAAGCTTTTGAGAGCACAGTCGATCCAATTGTACTTTTATTTTCATTTTCTACTGATTTTTTTTTTGTCAGAATGGTTTGCTTTTTCTACATTGTTTATCATTAAAAATGTTATTTTTATCAACGTAATCCGTGCATCGGTTGAAATTAAATCATTTAAGAATTTTGAAAAGCAAGGGAGGACAGATACTAGTATATAGTTAACAAATGTGCGTCGTCTTTTGTGTAGAGTTTTTAAGTTTACATTTTAAGCTGATCAGATACAAAACCATTTATCAAAAAATAATGGAAAAGGATTTTGATATTTCTGACGCATCATGTTTATCCTGTTTCCAATGTCATCATATCCAGAATATTTGGTTTGACTAAATTTGTCTATAATTGTAAGTATTCATCTAGCAAGTAATGCAATACATGGCAGAATACAATAATGATGTGTCATCTTCAAATCATTTCAAACATGGACATACTTATAATCTTATACTTATGATACTATCTAAGAGCTTGGTCAAATAACTATCTAATAGGACCACGCGACACCCTCACTGCTCGCTTTGCTCGCTGCTCGTGTTCCTTTTGAACGGACTAAACACTGCTCGTAACTGTTCGTACGAATTATTGTGACCAAGCTCTAAGTTGGATGGGGGATGGCCATTGACCATTACATTGTTTATCTTGCAGATGTTATTTTTGTCAATGCCAGATAATATAACATGTATTAAAAATAATTGATAAAGATTTTGCTATTTCTGGCGCAACGCGTTTTATGATCATGTTTCCAATTGTTTCGACTAAATTGAAGAACATATATGTTTGTGGAGACCATTTTAAATAATCAAACAAATATTTCCTTTTATGCTGTATGTCAACTGCTGATAAATATACCGGAACAAAATATAGACAACTTTAGATTTGATCAAAAGTTAATGAAGCTCATGAAAATGCATCAGATAAGGCTTGGCGTCCATAGACATTCGCTTGCCCGAGTGACATTCGCTCAGCCTACCAAAAAAACTTCGCTCGAACAGAACAAATTTCATGACAATCGCTACACTTCAGATTGAATTGGAGCGAACTACGACTTGCGCGAGTGACATTCGCTTTCATCGATTGAAACAATGTTCGCTCAATGAGAGCGGCATTTGCTCTCTGTTTTAGTGAATAAGTCAGAGCGAATATCAAGAGCGAATGTAACTCGGCTAAGCGAATGTCTTTGGATGCATAGCCTAAAGCACTAAATCTCCGGGCACTTAAAATGACTGAATTATGGATTGTGATTGTTTGACTTGAAATCAACAAACTACAAAAGCTCGAATATCTTATTTATAATCCTCGAATGAAAAATGTATATCAGACATTTAATTCCCACAGCAATTTTCCTACCTTGAGCAATAATCCAACTTTAAAGAAAGGGATGAAATAGTTAGGAGCATTACAATTATAGAGAGATTTTTAAAAAGCATTTTCAAGTGTATTTTTTCAAAAAATTGTTTTGCCAACGACAAAATGGATAAAAAGCACATGCATGCCTTTCGTATACTAATACATGTGGAATTAAATTCGAAATCACGAAATTAATTCAACCAATGGCCATAACAGAAAAAGGAAGCAAATTTAATCCAAATCATTTGGAGAGAATTAATATCAACCCAAAACAAACCCAATGAGCAACAAAAATCAAAGGTCATGGGTAATAGGGGGCGCTTCATTTTTAACACAAATAGTATTGGTTTAACTGCAGAAGGTGTTTAAAAATCCTGTTAATGCACGGTGGGGGGGGGGGGTCATTTGGACCCACGATTTTGATCGCTTTAAAAACAATGTTATCCGCAATTTTGATTATTAAACCGTACTCAGTGTACAAGTCATATGAAACCAAAAAAAATGGAAATCAGTAATTTCGTTTCAAAATGCTCTCAGAATGATTAGAATCGTCGATACGCCAACAAAATTTAAAGTGACACAAATATGAAAACCTAACGCAGTCTTTGAACATGGTTTTAAGGCGTGGCTTATGTACAAATGGGATTGAAAAGTCCTGAGCTGATGTATATACCTAGTTTAGTGTTGAATTAATAATTGAGCATGAAAGTATATAAAAGACGCGCAGTTTAGATCGATGTGACTGCTCCGCTCTAAGCGGTGGATGACCTGATTACCTTTATATAGTCATAGCAGTGACTCGACATCACACTAGTGTTACCTGCAATAGAACATTCTTTGTTGATCTAAACGACTCTTGCTTTGAGAGGTTTGTAGATATTTGAATACTGCGCGTGACTAAGTTCAGTGTTCAATGTTTTATTTTTCCGTAACACAAAATGGCTCATTCCAGTGAAAATGAAACTTTTTTTACTTAAGCAAAAAATCGGCTTTTTTATTCGACCACATAAGCAGGTTTTTCAGTCATACGTTTGTTATTTGGTATATGAAAAGTATTTTCTAATCAGAAATTGTGAAGTTTTTTATCCATGCATGAATGAATGAACACATGTTTTAATTCAAAAATGTCACAAACGTTACCAAAAAGTTACACCAAAATGCCACAAATGTTACCAAACGTTACCAAATAAAACATTGCGTTAAAAGATTTCCTGACAATATAATTTCCTACCACTTTCATGAAATATTTGTTAATATGTTACCCATCATCTGTAAAAAGCGCAATAAAACTTTGCTAACATGTCAGAGAATTTTTACTTTGAAGTCATTTGGAGCACAAAAAAAAATTTCCGTGCGATGTCACAAACGTTACCGAACGTTAAATGATACAATGTTTATGCTAGGTTCTTTGGCCATTTAAAAGGTTTTTTTCATTTTTCGGTCACAAACATTACTTTGGAAGGTCACAAACATTACTTTGGAATCTCCCAAAGATATACAGCAATGAAATAATATAAATCGTACTATAAATAGAATTACAGAAATTATGTCTTACGGAGGAGTAGACCAGAAGGCCAATAAGGCCAGATAAGAGCCTACCCCAAAAGGGCATTTTCCTTTTTGTTTTTCTTTTGTTTTTCCTTTCTTTTTTTTTCCTTTATGCGCTCAGTGACACGAATAAAAATCCAATAAAATATTTCTTTCAAATTTGTACAAACACAACCATGAAAAAGCAAAGAGATAATGTCTCAAAGTTTTGCTTCTCTCTATGTATCAAAAAACAATTTGTTCTGAAGTGTTCTTTAAATACATACTAAAAGTATTTACTCAGACAAGAAAAAGCAAACGCAAAAATCATTTGTTGGAATTAAAGTCGATTTTAGTTAGTAATGTGGCTATGATGTTAAAATAAAAACAATGCCATCCTGTTTGGTCTATTTATATGTCAAGTACCTTAAAATGGGTGCAACTATTTGTTACCAAATTATTCCTATAATTTGAAAAAACACAGCATATGATTATGTTGGAGAAAGATCAAGCTCATCAAGTTTAGCTGTAAGACAACTTTTGCCGCAACAGTTCTAAAACATTTACCAATTTCACTAACATTTAAATGCATCGTTAACGCATCGTTAGACCGAACCCATCGTTAACTTGTGACAACCCCTTCATAACGAAACGAGGTATGCATGCTTGAATTTTTACCATGTCAAGTACCTATTACGTACGATGTCTTACACGCTTACAGAGGGTTTTTACAAAGGTTTTTATGAGATCCAAACTAGCTGTGAGCTAAACCTTTCGTAGCTATGATGCATTTTTATTGCTTCATGAAATCGATCTTTCGACTGAAGATCGTTAACATAATGGATTCAAGATGAACGCCCCGTCTTCGTCACATCAAGCCGCCCGTAATTGTTTATAAATTAATATGTAAAATCAGCCGTTTTTTATGATTTTAGGAATGAAGCCCTCCGCAACAACTAAAAGCCCTCCTGAGAACACCATCCCCCGCAGAAACGTTTCCTAGTCACGCCGGTGTATATTGGTATGAGGATGCAAATATTCGCAATGTTAATCGCGTTGCACTGAATTCAAAGGTTATTGGTGAGTACATGATAATGATATTCAGTCAGCGCTTAGAGCCTATGCAAATGAGCTTTTAATGAGCAATTTATTTTTAAGTTCTGGCGATCGATATTGAAGAACTTGGT
>JXSR01S010403.1:2734-14463 GCA_000969725.1 Ophiothrix spiculata
TCAAAGTTAAGGGCACCACTAAAGATATAAATTTTGGTTTCAAATCAGTCAAATCAGTAAAATATAACACTTTAAATATATGATGATGTTTCTATTTAAGTTTTATTAGTAATTTGCTATGGTTACCACAAATAGAATATCGCCACTTATGTTCAAAATTTATTTGTTTGTCCGGTTGGGCATAAATTTCTCATAAGTTATGAGTGGGGTGTAAATCATGACTTAAATAATTGATTTTGATATTTGAATTAAAACAACGATGAAAGTCAAATTAATCTTGATTTTTTAAAATAAAACAACCCCTAAGCATGCTAAGTTGTGTTGTCCCTGAGATGTAAATTAATGAGAAAGATAATTTCTTGCTTGGTTTAATGTTACTATTGTTATTAGCAAAAACGAGCACAAATATAAGTCTAATATAATTTCATCTGTTGTATACACATGGCTGTTGAGATTATAAAAATAATGTTAACTTAAGTATAAAATACTGCTTTTTAGTACAAATATTGATGGATGTTAATGTTGATAGAGAACATAAACTAGAGGTTAAGACTTAGACCAGATTTAAAATTAGACCCGGTCTAAGTCAAAATTACTACCGTCACAAAAGGACCTTTTGAAGCTATTGGAACTACAACAACTTTAAAATTTCGAAGATTCAACCAAAAAATCTCACAAACAACCCAAAATATAACAATATTGGTTGCGTAAAATATATTTAGATGTGAAAAAAATCAGGTCTAACTTTAAACCTGGTATAACTCTTAAACGTCTTTGGTGCATACGGATCTATGAAATGAAATAGCTGAACATTGTCTTTTTTGAGCTAAATAAATAACATGATTTTATTTGAATCAAACAAGTTTATAAAACTTTTCATACTCAAATGGATCATGGCGAATGACTTTAACTGTGTTGTAGTTCCAACTACTATAACTAATATCCATAACTATTCTTATAGAACTTGAACGTCTACAGGAAAACAGACAAACATTTGTGCTTCAAATTTTTACTTTTTAGACCAGGTATAACATTTTTAGACCAGGTTTAAAGTTAGACCTCGTCTATGTCAAAATTATTACCCGTGACCACAAAAGGACCTTTAAGGCATTTTTGAACTGCGACAGCTTTAAAATATGGAAGATTCACTTGGGAAGAAGTTTATCCCAGAAATTTCACAAACAACACAAAATATAACAATATTGGTTGAGGAAAATATATTTAGATGTGTAACAAAATTTCACTTACACCAGGTCTACCTTTAAACCTGGTCCAACTCTTAAAACTCTTTTGAGTATACGGATCTATGAAATGAAATAGCTAGTTTTATTTTATTCAAATAATCAAGGCCTAAAAAATGTTTGATTGGCGTAACATAGAAAAGAATAGGGTAGGTAGTGCGGATTTATTTTTAAAATTTAATATACAATTCAAGAACACAAAATATACGACACATATACAAACACACCCTACTTTTTATGTTACACATCTTTTATTTGTCATTTTGAATGTCCTGCAAGCCATACCTCGCCGGGGCCCCAATGAATTGATTCTCATCAAATTTGGGATTTGGAGGTTTCTTGCTCAAAAAATACACATATCTGGGGTCGATGGTAAAAATAGGGTCGGTCGGGTAACGCAAATCAAACAATTTTTTTAAGTTAATACAAGTTTTCATACCCAAGTTGATCATGGGCCAATATTATATGCTTTAACAGCGTTTTTACCGCCCCCATCCCTTGGGTCTTAAATTCTCTTATCTATCACAATACCCGATTTTACTCCACTGTGACCACAACAGAATATTTATAAATACTCCCTTATTATATATTCTATAACTTACAACCAATGTGTACAACACACTACAAGTTTATTCATAGCTTATTCAACATGTCTCACAATTATATAACAAGCAAGGTCATTAAGTTGGGTGGCCCTGTTAAAAGCAGCAGCTTTGAAGCGACCTACACCATACACTGACTACATTTTACATGTAGTACCTTACTTGGGAATCAAAACAAATACAAACCTTTATCATATTTTCCTAAATATTCCACGGATAAAACTCGTTGACACACAATTTTTTAGTAAAATTTTCCAACTAGATCATTAGTGATAATTTCAAAACATTTTGCCCATAAAAATGATTTTGTATTTTAAACATGAGTCTAATGACCTCCAAACCAATGTATCTTTATACACCCCTAAAATGAATGTTATCTCCCAAGTTTTTCACCCCTATTCCTACAAATGGTAGTGGATTACATTCAAGTCATACATATTCAATCCTATTGTTTAACCTTGTGATTTCAAAAGTAGTTCCGGTAAGCAGCCCAAAACATAATTCAGTAAGCACACAATTGGGTGCAATGGGTGAATTAGATTCCATCAAATAATGAATGTATTCACTTTAACATACTTCTGTATACATATTTTTGATACATTTATAATGTAATTACAACTTCAGCATGTTTTTGTTAAGTTTATTAAAAAAATTGTCAGTACAGCATGCATAAATTTTCGCCCAAATACCACTCCATTAAATGCCAAAATCAATACTAACGCCTACGGCGTAAAAAAAGGATTCTAAGTATAGTATAGTATAAGTATAGTATAATTTTAATTCTTCCACAAATGCAAAGTTACAGAGTAAAGAATTTATAATGTTCTATACATAAAACTGTAAAAACAACATTGTGGAGGAGGACTGAGAAATAAGCAGAAAGCCTGTCAAGTCCCAGACTCCAAATAACAATAATAAGTGCATACTGTCCTCTCCATCCTCAATGCGATGGCCACAGAGAAGAAAGAGGGGACAGGATGTTTCATCTAAGATGGTAAAGACAAAAATGTATTTTTGAGAATAAATAGAAAAACAAAAATTCATGTTTTACCAAAAATATGAATGCAAACCACCCTTTCAATCCATAATGAAAGATGTAAACCAATAAATAATAAGTCTTTAACCGAAACCACGGAAGAAAACTGAAGACAAAGGGTTTTTTAAGACCTCAGTAAGTTAGTGATTTATCTCGCCTGTCAAAAGAATGCAACAGGTTGACTAAACCAAACGCAACAACCTGCTTAATATCAGGAGATCATCATTAAATTGAGTCCATATGTCATGAAATGGGTTCAAGGGATGCTTCTCCTAATCATGTGATGTTTTTAGCAATTTCCATTCAACGTGTGCTCAATGACGTCACCATAGGTGAATCTTTACAAATTAAAGAATCAGACCACCAAGATTTTTCGGTTCTTTAAAAAATGTGCAATAACGTTTGATTCAGAGATCCAAATTAAACAAAACAAAAATTTTGTTAAAGCCAATGGTCTACTCTATAATATTAAATATTGTAACGTTTGCTCACCATTGTGCTCTGTTCTCTCAAAATAAAAGTTCAAAGTTCGTTGCGTTTTTATTTGGACTACCTGTATATGAGCATTTCTTCCTTAAAAACCTCACTAATTTGAGAGCCATACCCTTCTCCTCCAAAACACCAACAAAAATGGGACCAAGTATACTTCCCATCCAGTATTTTAGGGTTAGGGTTAGTGTTAGGGTTAGGTTTAGTTTAGGGTTAGGGCCGGTAGGGTTAGGGTTAGGATTAGTTTCAGGGTTCGGGTTTAGGGTTAGGGTATTGGGTTAGGGTATAGATTTTGATGGGACCTTAAATATACTTTTTTCCAAAAAACGTTTTAAAATATCTGCCACTGGGCGTTACATCAAGTTTAAAAACAATCTAAAAAAAATTAAAAAATGGATTAACACGAGTCTACTTTGACGTGATTCACTGTTATAATTAGAGTATAATTGTGACGGCTCGCCCCGAAAGAAGGGGGGGGGGGACTTTGCAGATGATATCAATTTTGATTTTACCATTTTATCTGTTGCAGCATTTTTAAGCTTTAAAATGACACCTTACTTGTTGAAATTGATCAAGGCGATCAAATTTTACAACAGAAAATCTGCTGAAAATTCTTATTATTTTCTTTATTTTTTGCTGCCTATTTTCACCTGTTTCTTGAAAACTGTTCTGTCGTAAAGTCCCCTTTTCGGGGTGAGTCACACAATTCTGATGATTAAATAAGCTTATATATTTAAGTGTCTAAAGTTTTAATTTTCAGATTTAAATGAAATCATATGCTATCATTACCAGTTAAAATGATTTAAAAAAACCCACCCAACCTTAATGATAAAATTCCATTCACACTGTAGTAAAAATATTAAGGTCTTGTCACACTGAGGCAATGATAAAAAATCAGTCACACTGAATAGCAGTATTGAAAAGGCTGGTCAATTGTTACCAAATTATTGACAGACAACAAACCGAAAGAAATTGCTGCATTGGTGTCATACATGAACTTGAGTTTGTGAGAATTAGTATTTTTATCAAAAGAAAATTATTCATACATGTAAGCTTAAGTTAATTTTGAATGATAAAATAATTACGATAAATAGGCCTGTACACTGTGCTGAGATACGGTAAGTAAATCTGGGCACATACCTTAGCTGTTTTCTGATGATACAACGAAAATTAAATATTCCTGGTAAACTCCTAATTACTAATATATAGTACGGTTCAACTGCCATTTTGATTATTAATTGTGATATCATGACCTACACCGCCCTGGAAGGTTAATAACTAGAAACGTTTTTCGCGGTGTTTAATGCTATATTTTAGGCAATTTTTGTCATGTTGAAGCTACTTCCGAATTGAATTCCGGAAAATTCCGACGGATGCATTTTTCATTTTCTATTTTTTCAAGAACAAACTAAAGCATTACATACTGAAAAAATGACTGAATTAAGTTTGTAGAACTTTAAACAAAATAATTCATGGATAAGAAGCAGAAAAGATAATGTCACTTTTCAAAGGTTGAATTTTATATTCATTAACTTTACTTCAATATTTTCGCCATTTTCTAAGTTCTCTATGGCAAAATTAACCTAAAAAATCTCAAAATCGGTCCTATGCAACATTTTTTAATTCGGATATTGTTTAGAACACGATGTCTTTTTCAAATAAGACACTTAATTTTATGTTGCATAGGTGGAATTTGAGGATTATTACATCAAAAATAACATGTCGACTCGGCATTTTTCGGCTTGTTACAGCGTGGTCTATACGGGTGAAGTCGGCCCATTGCGGAGCTATCCATGTGTTAAAGCTGTGATCGTAATATTAATGTGACCTTTATGTTTACCGCAGACTTTTAAGTTGATATGATTCTAACGTAATGCTGGGCTCAGACTTCTCGGCTGCAAAGAGACTAATTGTAAAGGCTATTGACACGCATTTGACGCATCAGCAAATAACTATGCATATAACAAAGCATCAAAACGGGCCCAGGGGTAGCAACATATTGAGGACTGACTATGAATGATGCCCATGCAGAATGATGGGCTTATGTTAATCAAATAATACCGGGAAATAATATTAGCTTATTATTATGGCTGAGGTGTAATATTATGATCTCAAACAAAACAAATGAGCTTAAATGCAACATCAATAAATCAAATTATGGACCTTTCTTTGCAGAAGTTTCGATAATAAACAACTGTTCACTTTACACTAGACAAATGATATGAGGTAGCCGTGATTTAAATACCATGTATACCCGGGTACTACTTTGACTAAGAAGTAGTAGATGGTAATTTCTTGTTCTGTATATAAAAACCATGTGACAATTCAACCCCCAGTTCAGCCCATATAGTGAAGTGCGAGCCCCCCGTTAGCCCCGGGCATTCCAAGGGCAAGCTTCACGAGGTTGCCAGTAGAATATTGGGCAATTTAGGTAGTGTAGGGAAAAATCGGGAGAAGCTTCCAGGGCGGTGTAATCATGACCTTGCATAGCATAAATGTGTATTTGCAAGGGCTTAAGTCTTTCAATAATTATGTTTATTGGAAGAACAGGTCTGTGACCATGAATTGACATATTGAATTTTCACTCAAGGTCGATCTGCACAATTCAAGCATGCAAAATGAGTTCCAAAAAGTACAATTCGAGTACAAAATTGAAAAAGTTTGAAAGTACACTTTTAGTACATCACACAAAGTGTAATAAATATTAAGTTCAAAAATAGCACATTTTAAGTACATTTTTACAAGTGAAATAAGAACTAAGGTCAAAAATAGTACATTTTAAGTACATTTTTCAAATAGAAAAAAATCTAAGTTCAAAAATAGTACAATTATAGTACACAGCTTAAAAGTCGAGTACAAATTTAGTACATTTGTAGTACGCATTTACAGAGATCATTGTGAAAAAAGTTCTTTTCGAGTACTACCATCAAAAATGTACTAGAAAAGTACTTTTTCTGAGTATATTTTTAGTACAATTACAGTACATTTCAAGTACATTTTAACTGTACTCGAACTTCACCAGGGCAGTGTGTCTTTATCATCGATGGAAACAAAAACCAAATAAGGAAAAAGAAACTGGGTCCAGAACCAAAAGTAGTGCTCTCAACAGAATAAAATAAACCGATTCTTCAACATCAGCCAATATGGTATCAGATAATTTCCGGAAGTGTTTATTCTAGTTTAGGATGATTGGCTTGAGATTTGCAATTTAAGTCATACCTTTCTCTTGTAATAAAAAGGCAAACCAGGGGGAAATAAACTATAAAACTGGCGGTTCAAAACATTTTTTTTTGACGTGTACAGTTTGCAACCTGTCAAGTCTCCAGATTTAGGCGTGAGCCTCTTACTTTTAGGTAGCACTCCCGATCGGGTAGCCATATCTCTCGCTTTAAAAAAAAAAATCTACTGCTTTATTTCCTATTGGCAGAAAGTATTACATGTATACAGGGTGTCCCAATAAAAATGGATCACTTTTGTTTTTGATCATATCTCAGAAACCAATGGACAAAAATTAAAACTTTTTTCATAATAATAATTAGTATAGTTTAGTCTTTCATTAATGAAATTTTGAGCAAAATCCGTTGAGTCATTCTTGAGAAAACTGGAATTTTGTAAGAATACTAAATTTTACTTCATTCCAATGAGGTTTACCACAGTAACTCATGTGTATCCTGTTAATAAAGCTCATCTTTGGTTACTAATGATCAATTTAATTTTTAACTTGCAAAGCAGACACTTAAAGATCACAATATATGGAATAGACATTAAAACATGATTTTGATGTCTTTTTCAGTACTGAAAGTGGCACCGTGTGTTGGTTTTTTGCAACGTTAAATAAAAAGAAAAAACAAGTTCATGGTTTCTCAAGAAAACCGAGGCAGAGATTTCCTTTAATAAAAAGTATATTTCAGAAAATTTTATATCTTCTAAGTTGTAAGCTTTTTTACATAAAAAAAAAAAAAAATCTTTATGACTGTCTCTCCCTTTACAACTGTTAAAAATATAACATGTCAACATATTCAAATCGAAATAACAAAGCAGTTATTCACTTCCTCATGAAAAGTGGAATGTCTGATAGCTCGCGTTGAATAATTTTGGTACAGTTTTAAGTAAGTTTTAGGCAAATCTGCCTTTCGCATTTCCACAATCCGTTTCCAGGTGCCTTTGAGTTCTTATCATCATGTTCCTGGTCCAATATGACGTTCTAAATCCCGGACAATGAAGGGAGTCAAGTGTGATCAGAAAAGCTTTCAAATTTTAATCAGGTTTATTCAAATTCCAAATTTTCTGTTGCTGTTGCTATTGTTGTCGTTGTTGTTTCTGAAAAGGTGTTTATCTATGAATAAAAAGAGTTTTCCAATTAGAGTAGGCCTACTACTGTGGTGACATGGTCATTTCAGATCGATGACAGTTGCAAATATGCGTTACTGTGATAAACGCCATTGGAATGGGGTAAAATTGAGTCTTTTTACAAAATTCTAGTTTTCTCCAGAATGGCTCAACAGATTTTGCTCAAAATTTTACAGAGTAAAGACTGAACTATACTTATTATTATTGTGAAAAAAGTTTTAATTTTTGTCCATTGGTTTCTGAGATATGATCAAAACAACAAAAGTGATGCATTTTTATTGGGACACCCTGTATAGATTGAATAAAATAATAAAATTATATGAAAATTATACTTTGATTTCGTATCAAAAGTAAGTCGTATTTTACATCAAATTAAGGGAAATGTTATTTAAAACTCTGGGTGATTTGTTTATTTTGTTTCTCTATCATCTTGCAAACAATTATACCTAATTAGAGGCATTATGACCTAAAAAATGTGATTTTCGTTTTAAAAAAATAGATCAAAGTTCTAAATTTTGCTATTGGTATCCCTATATTCGTGTTTATTTAGAAAAGAAAAAAAAGCAAAGCTGGTTTCAACTGATTGTGGAATTAATAGGTGTCAATATTTACAGACAAAAAGTAAGGAAGGGTAGGGGCTGGGGAACCATTTTTTGGGGGGGTCATTAAAAATAGGGGGTCATTTGTCCTAAGTAATGCATAAAGTATGTGGAATTTGACATCAAATTAAGGGATATGTAATTTAAAACTCTGGGTGATTTGTTTATTTTGTTACTCTATCACCTTAAAAATTATACCTAATTAGAGACATTATGACCTAAAAAATGTGATTTTCGTTAAAGAGTAGGTCAAAAATCTAAATATTGCTATTAGTATCCCTATATTCGTGTTTATTTAGAAAATAGAAAAAAAAATGGCAAAGAAGCTGGTTTTAACTGATTGTGGAATTAATAGGTTTCAATTATTACCCAAAAAAGTATGGGTGTATAATATTGAGATTGGGAAACCTTTTAGGGGGTCATTAACTACAGAGGTTATTGGCTTGAAGTGTGTCATGTTTGATATCAAATTAATAGAAATATAATGAATACAATAGGCCGAATTCATAAAAGTAGCAATTGCTGGCAAGAAAAAGACATTAAGAAAAAGCAATAGCTAGACTAGAAAAAGACATATTCACGACCTTCAGCTTGGACTAATACCTTTTTCTTGTCTGGGATCGACCCAGACAAGAAAAAGCTACCAAACAAACAATAGGCAGGCTAGCTTTTGCTTACATGAAGTTAGCTTTTGCTTTGTTTACCGCGTGATAGTTTTCAGACACAAATGTTACAGCATGTCACTCCTCATTTTCGGTATCAATTTGTCGTAGTTTTCAACAAATAGCATGATTTATATAATCTATAGTAACGCAACACTAGTATACTTCAATGTTTTTTCTTACGCAGCACAAATATAGCAAAACCATGAATGTATACCAGTGCTAAGCTCCTCGTATAGGATCTTAGTAAAATGCAAGTAATTGCTACATGTTGTAAGCAAAAGGTCAGCTTTTTGAATACAAATGTAAGCAATTACTAACCAGACGAGCAATTGCTTTGCGGCCTTGAGAGAGCTTTTTCTTGCAAGTCAATGCTAGCTTTTAAGAATAGAAATTAAAGAAAAGGCTATAGAAATAGCAATTGCTACTTTTATGAATTCGGCCTAATGATACTGATTTTCAATTTGTTACTCTACCACCTTACACAAACAGCCTGTTTCTGTTAATTATCCTGTATTTATCCGGATAAAATTTAACCGCATAATAGCGGTGAGCGTCGAGTTTCTATAAGGTTACAGTTTGCGCAAAGTGAACAGGGTCGAGTGACATTCATTTACAAAATTGCCGAATAAAAGTTCTTTGACCCAGCTTACGGCAAAGTATTGTGGGACGACAAAGGTCATATTCGTTTTCAAGATGTAGCCATAATTTAGCAATTTTGACCGAATCGGATGTACATTCCTGGAGTTGAGATTGTGTCTACACGATGACGCGTCCACCAGATGTGGATTCACGCTGCGTATTACCAAGTCGCATGTTAACGCACACTCAAACGCAGTGTGTGAGGCGTACGAACGTACCGAGTTGAATGTACATGAATGTACATCCCAGGAATCTACATGGATGTAGGCCTACATTCCGACCTCTCGTGTAGTTTGCCCCATTGTTGATTTCCGGTTTTTCGCCGGAAAGTACGATGACTTCAGTTTCTATTGCCGTCTTGCGGTATTTCTGACCGCTATTATCCTATAAAAAACAGGATAAATAGCGGCTAAACTTTAGCCGCTAAAAAGACGGATAATGGCGGAGAATGCATGTTTCTATTGAATACTTCTACTCCATTAGCCGGTTGCTTCCGGAAAATGTTCTTTAATAGAAACAGCCTCATAGTTTCACCGGATTGGAGAAGTAATGTCCTGAAAATTGTGATTTCTCGAGAAAAGTAGGTACGTGAAAACTGAAAATGTTGCAATTAGAGTTCTAAATATCATTTATTCACCGAGGTTGTTTGCTTATGAAGAAGGAAAATGGTATTTCTGTAAGTTTCCACTTCACAGCCTACATGTAAAGTGTTTTTTTTTTAATGGTGTCTTTAAACCCCGTTACCAAACTTTGGGAGGCCTACTCTATTCCTACTTTCTTACCATTCTGTCATCAAAATTACCACTAAGAATTTAAGAAAACGAATTACGTAAATGGCTGAAGTCAGTTTTTTGCGTTTTTATGCAACGAGAAAAATCAAAGGGCGCAACCCTGGCAGACAAGGCTTATTCAAACTATATATTATAACGAATAATAGAAAGCCACGGTAAAACTCATACTCAATATATTAGGACCCATTTTGAATGATCACCAAAAAGTTGTGTGTAAAGGGTTAAAGTTGCAATTTTGAAATATACACAATGTAGCTGCATGCTATGAAGCCTTCTTTTTAATCAAACAACTCAGTAAAGAATTGATATTTAGAACTATATACATGTAATTGCCACATTTTTAATTTTGACCTATTTTGCACGTAAAATCACAATTTTCAGGGCATTGCGTCTTCAAACTGGTAAAGCATTTATATTTTTTTTATTAGGGTAACAATTTAACATCATTGTGTTTATTATATTTTACTCGATATCAAACATGATATCATTGTTTTTATCATATTTTACTCGATATCAAACATGACGCACTTCAAGCATGTACAGTTAATAGCCTATATATTTGATGAACCCCACCCTTAAATATCAGGTTCCCCAACTCCCATCCACCTTTACTTCTTTTAGGTAAATATTGACATCTATAAATACCATAATCAGTTGAAATCAGCTTCTTCACCATTTTCTTCTTAGATAAACCATAGTTTAGGGATAATAATAGAAGAATTTTGACCTAGTTTTAACGAAACATCGAAATATTTAGGTCATAACGTCTTTAATCAGTTGTAACATTTTGCAAGGTGATAGAGTAATAAAATAAACTACACACCAAGTGTTCTTAATTACATTTCCCTAATTTGATATTAAACACGACATACTTTATGTGTAGCTTAGGGCCAATAACCCCTTATTTTCAATGACCACCTAAAATCGTGTTCCCAAGCCACAACCCTTCATTACTTTTGGGGGGTAAATATTGACACCTATAACTTCCACAATCAGTTGAAATCAGCTTCTTTGCCATTTTATTTTCTAAATAAACCCTAATTTAGAGATAATAATAGCAAAATTTTGTATTTTGACTTATTTTTTAACGAAAAATCACGACTAATTTTTATGTTATAGGGTTTTACTTTCTTTCTGTAAATAACTACACTCATACCTACCATAATTAGTTGAAATCAGCCTCTTTGCAATTTTTTCTAGGAAAACCCCTAAATCAGGGATACTACTGATAGGGTACCATCGTGTGATTTTCCAAAAATCGGTCCACACTATCTGTCCGAGATATTTTAAAGTCACAGCAATAAAGTTAATGATCTG
>JXSR01S010404.1:22177-54330 GCA_000969725.1 Ophiothrix spiculata
AACAAAAAGTGATATCCTTTCAAACAGGTTTCAGATACCCGTATCGCTTGCTTCTTAAAAGTCGGACTTCACGAATACCAGTTCAAAAATGATAGTTTTATTCTTAGTTACACCAGTTAATTATAGATATACTGGCAGTATCAATAGTCTTTGTACCCAGATGTATTTGATTTTCCAAATATAATAAAGTATTTAAAGGGTTGAATGATTACAAAGTTTTTGCTATAAGTGAGTGTGATTTCGGAATGTAACATACAATTGCTCTGAAATAAAATTCCTATAAATGTTACAGCTGCACCAAAGTTAAATATGTTAAACATCATTGTAAATAAACTACACGGTTGCTCATATAGTTGGAATAAAAATATTTTTCCACTACTCAAATTGAGTGGTCATATGGAATGTTTATCTCTAATAGAGTGATACGCAGGAGATTAAATTTCTTTGTCACGCTTGACTGCGCCAAAAGAATGCTTGGAAGCAAGGCACAAAATGATCCATCAAGGTCCCTCAAATTACAAATATTTACAAAAATGGGGTTTTGGTGAGCGTGGAATGGTTCCTGGCGGTAAATGGCATCTCCAAAACCTTTTAAGATATCATATACCGCCGGGGACCATTCCGCGTTCATTTGTGTAAATTGAGGGGCGTTGAAGGATCATTTTGGGCTTTGCTTCCAAGCATTCTCTTGGCACAGTCAAGCGTGACCAAGACATTTAATTACCTGCTTATCACTCTACTACAGATAAACATTCCATATGACCACTCAACTTGAATAGAGAAGTGACCTTGAACAAGGCGGGGTCAAATCAAACTTGACTTAAAAATCATGTTTTTGACCCATTTGTGTCATTGCCCCCTTAAAATACATAAGAAAATTTATCATATTCGGAGTTCCATTTCACACCCAACAAGATTACCTGTCAAATATGACCAAAAGCAACACAAGTTTCCATATATTTTCCTTATAAATTGATCTTTACATAAAAAAGTGGTTAAAATATTTTTATTCCAACTTTATGAGCAACCGTGTATGTCTGGATAAAGAATGTTGATACACCCAGTATATAGGGATACACAGGTAATTATTGAAAGGAGCACGTAATTTCGTACAGCTTTTGATTTAAAGTTATTTCAATTTGCTATCTTCTCAAACGAGTGTCATTTAGTAAGAGCAACATTGTAGACGCAGAGGTGCTATGCAATTCTAGATATAACGCTGAGGGTTAACGTCCTTATTACTGACTACGAAATACAGCTTTGAAACACTTGCCACTTTTGCAGCTAAAATGATTCCTAAATTTAAAAAAATTAATCTACGTGAGATTTTTAAAGAACTAGTGGAGGTACTCTTTTGAAAATAAAAATAAATAACAGGTAATTAAAAAAGGTATTAAAAACCATCCTCTTATATAAATGATACTGTTTTAGTACACAATTACCACTTTCTATTGAGAGATTGAAAATGATCAATTTTTGTTTTTATACCGAATTTGTTTTAAACGAGCAATAGAAACTATTGACCAGCTCAAATGATGTCAGTCTGTATATTACAGTAGAATATTTCATGATTGCCATAAAGATTATAGTACCAATTGTATTTTCTATTAGCTATACCCATTAATATTTTCCCTCAATATTTGGAAAAATGTTCCCAGGTAAAAAATTCTTTATGATCTTAACAATGTTATTTTCGAGTTATGTACGATTATTTATGTATCAAATTATATTAAAAGTATGTTCATTAAACTCTAAAATTAAAATGAATCAATTTTAAAATATAGTTTACCAGATAATGTTTTTAGCTTTCTTGAAAAAGAACATACAACAACCATTCTTCCCTTTTTTTCGATATTCCAACTCATTGTCGGACTCATCACTCAATGACGTAGTGATAAGGAAAAGCAAGTGACAGAACTAATGTCAACCCATTAGTGATTTGTTATCATAAAGAATAAGCAAACGATGGATGTTAGGTTATGTCAGTAATAAAAGAAACATGATATCATGCGATAAGGTGGCAGTGAAATATGAACGATTAATACTGCTTATAGAGAATAAAAGATCAAATATAACAGACTACTGTTGTGAGTTAAGGTGAGAAACTTAAAAAGAAAGCGCTACAAGCCAGGTAGCATCAGTTCTGACATATATAAGTAGGCACAATCTTGCATTAACATAACGTAGTGATAAGGAAAAGCAAAAAGCCTTTTTGGCATACATACAAAGTAAAGTCGCTTTGTTTTGACTATAATTAATTTTTGTGTTTTGAAACATCTTCAAAACGATTTCATCGGTTTTCTTCTAAAAAGTTGACGTAATCTTAAAACTTTAAGCAGTTCGAATAATCCGATATTGTTCAGATATTGCAAGATTGCCAGACTAGCAACATAAAATACACCATGGAAATAGTAACTTGTAACGTTAAATATTACGATCTTTAAACGAAAAAATTATGTTGCTCACATTAAAAGTCTGAGTCTGAAGTGTTATTCGTAATTCAATTACACGTATCTGGACCATATTAAAGCATTTAAAATTTGAGTAAGATCGGATGCTTCGAACTACCGAAAATGTAGCGTTTTGACCAAAAACTGTTAAAATATTAAGGATTTTTAAAATATTCTGATCGCCATTTTTAAAGAGAATACTGTGAGTGGATCAATAGTCAAGGCTTATATATAAATGATGTAAATGACAAAATTATCTCGGGCTTTACGTTATATTGATAATCTTTAAAGTTGCTTCTTGCGTTATTTAATTCGTTTTTAGATATCCCATTCAAAAATTGACACTTTAACAAAGTTTTCATAATAACAAGTATTACATGTTCTAACATGCGGAAAAAACATCTTAACAGTTAATTCAGCCGTTTCATATTGTTTAATCATTCTGAAATATACATAGAAAATACAATAAAGAATAAGCAAAATGCTAATCCTTGAAACATTAAGCTCTTCAAATACGACTATGGATTTATATCATTAAGCATTAAGTTACACTGTAGTACTTTGCAGAATAAAATGATCGATTATCAAAACGTGAGGTAAATGTTACATGTTACTATAGCAACAAAATGGTCTCCAAAGAAGGAGACGGGCTGTTTAAAGTAGAATGTCCTTTTCAAGCTGGTACTTGAAAATCATTTTGCACACGATTGTCTATAACCATGAAACAAATCATTTATACATTTAAGCTCTTTTTGACAAACTGTTTCAAGAAATGCAAACAAAACAAAATGAATGTTTTGCGGGAAATTCAGATATAAAGTTCTGAATTATGCACGGAGGCATCTACGTTTTATTTTATACTGAAAACGTACAAATATATACCAATTAAAAAAACCAACAACAACATTATTGAATACTGTATATTCAGGCCCCGGCTAAATCATTTGTATGTGGGTTTGAAAAGAATTAATGTTTAGATTTCACATTTTAGGTCTCTTGTTTTAAGACAAATACGTTGATTTCTGTCATAAAATATTTAATTAAACAAATAAAACATAATTTCATTTTACTGATTCTTTATTGATGGCGGGATTGTAGGATTTGTTACAAATATCACTTTGCAGATAAGAGTTAACCTAGTTTCCAATGTAGTATATTTTAAGCATTTTTATTCAATTGTTCACATTTTTTTTTGTATTGATAGCGAGGTATTTATTTATTATCTTCTTGTATCGATAACAAAGAAGCTTGATCCTAAGGTAATCGTTCATGGCGATCAAAGAATCGTTCAAAGAATTGTTCAAAGAATTCATGTAAATAAATAAAATTACATTCATACTAATTACTTACATTTTTTATAAAGTACTATAACAATTATCTAACAATGTCTAAAAAAAGTCCACTACAAGGTCAAATGTGACACTATGATTAGGATATTGACATGGAAATGCTATTTTAATGATGTGAAAGCATTTTCAGAGATTTGTATGCATTTATATTCTATAAATATAATTAACAGAAGGGAGCTATTGGAGTTGGGGTTTTCTTACACTGGCATATTCAATTGTTTATTGTTTAAATAAAAATATACATTCTTTTTTAAATTGTCTAAGTTAAGCTGTTTATTCACTCCTTTCTCAAATATTGTTTGCATAATTGGTTTTGCGAATCTCTGTTTGAGAGATAATTAAGAGACTGTGAGAAAATGATGGATTTGAAGAATTAGGCCTGCCTAATCCAATAACTCAAAGCGATACACATTATCTTTTGTGACGAAAATGTCAGGACAACCTTGACCTTGAGTTTTCCAAGCCAATGTATGCTACTTTTATGTCAATAAAGAACTATATTTAGTACGTTAAATAAAATCGTTATCATGGTGCATAAAAATGATACCAAATATGTAATCACAGATAAGAACATTAATTTGACTTAACGGGATCCCTATAATACGCCTACGAGGGAATTCAGACTCTTTAATTCAAATCGTAAAAGTGTTTTAATAGTATATAAAATAAGCCGACAAGTGATTTAAAAGCGTTGAAGAAGGATGTATGCTTTTAAGTAAATGATATTGTTTTTGGAACTTAAAGGGGCTAGCCTAGATCCTGTCCCCTGATTTTTTGACTATATATTTTGTTCACATGTATCGATAGTACATGATTATACTAACATATCCTACCAGTAGTTTCCGCTGAATTTGTGTAACAGAGGAAACAATGAAATTGGTTGAAAAAGTGTTTTTTTTGTCGCCGGCGACAAAAATGGTTGAAAAAGTGTTTCTAGTTTCAAATCTTAAAAAAATCTTGTTTCTACACCTGTGATGGGTAAACAAAATTATTTTTGATAAAATTGTTTCTCTTTTGATATGTATTAACAAGAGCTTCATTTGATATTTTATCTGGTAAATCCATCTGAGGTACAAATTTAGGATTTAGAAAACACTGGATAGTCACACCACCATCACATAAAGATATATTGCAAATCAATTCGCTGTCAATTTGAGCCATTACTGTGTAAATTTTTGTAGTTTTTTGGATTTTACTACACTTTTAAGCTTTATTTAAAGAATTTCCATAAGTTTTAAATTCTAAGTGGAATCTAGGCTAGTACCTTTAATCCCGCCTTTAATGATCACTTACAGTGACCATGAAGTACTAAAAACACCATCTTTAAGACATTTACTATAATTGCAGCTAGTTGTCTTGTGTGTGTAAGTTCCTACGAGAACATTAACAAAACTTTTTGAAGTAGTAGTTTATTTATTCATATATTTATGTCATCAGCATATTTCTCGTGTATATAAAATAATAGGAGGAGAATATTGGACTAAATGAACATGTTATGGTAAATTTCTATTCATTTTGATACGGTTCTCTGTTGGGGATCCACCTAACGTTTGCGACGAGTGAGTTGCACTGAAACTCCCTGAGCTAGGAAGCGTAGAATTATTACACTCCACTCGTATAAGTGTTAAAGTTAACTTTTATTTTAAAAGCGCAACAAACACGTAATGTTGGTCCTAAAGCCAAATGGTAGACTTTTGTCAAATCTCAACATCACCATCATGTTCCACTTGTCACTCCGCTTCTGGAAATGTATACTTTCATACAGATTTAACTTTTCTTTGCTGAATTGCAGAAAAACATTGTTCCAAAAATGATAGGTTGACGCCAAGCCTAAAAGTTTCAAAAGAATAAACTAATATATTCTTTAAAACGCCGTATTATTTATGTGTCAAAAATGGTAGAAGAAATCGAGATACTTTATTTTATTTCCATTTAAGGCGTCGAAAGTAGTTGAATACAGCTTGACTACACTGAAAATTGTGTTTCATCACTTGACAAATAATAAGTTGTCATGAAAATGGTCTAGTATGACAAAATATAATTTGTCGTGGAATTCGTCATACTAGTATTGAACGACGAATTATAATTAGTCATGAAAAACGGTCTAGTATGACGACTTTCTCATGACAATTAGTCATGCTGAAAAATTAGTTTGTCATTAATAAAAAATAATTTGTCATGCACAAAAATTAATTTGTCATGCAAGAATAATAATTTGTCACTTAATTTGTCAAGTGACACTAGTTTTTCATAAGTTTTGTTTTCGGTAGACTAATTCCATTTAAGTATGGCTCAATCCATGTGAAATCAACTAGACGAAACACTCAGGTTCTGCTTGCAGGTTTTGCAATGGCTGTCTGGTCTAGTCAATCCAGATGGACCTCGCAAGGGAACGCGAAGCGTGCGCCTACGTCGCTCGCTTGTGGGGTCCATCTAGATGGACTAGTCTGGTCAGAATCTGATGATGAAGTATGATGAGTAAGCTTAAGTATGTGTATGGGAATTTTGAGTCCAGTAGTGTTGTTCTGTCCGACTCCGAATACAATGCGGTCTGATCGGAATGTGATGATAAGCTAGGCACAAACCTAACCTGGAATTAAAGAGTTGTTCTATCCGAATCGCTTATTGTCCTCCTGTGCAATCGACTCGAGAATTAAACGCCACGCCACTTCTTGAAGGTATGGAAACCTGTTATATACGATATAATTCGTCATGCAAATTCGTCAGCTCTCAGGTATGGTTAGTCGTGCTCAAAGAAGTTTGTCAACATAGTTTGTCATGCGTACATTAATTCGTCTTGACCTTAGCTCATGACGATCTGCATTTGTCAATTAACGAAAAGTGCATTTGTCAATCGTTCAAACTCGTCCTCCAGAGATTGTAATTCGTACAGTTATTAAATTAATTTGTCCTGCATTTGTTTTCGTTTGTCATGCGTCAAGCGACGAATAAGGGGAAATTCACTTGCATGACTAATTTATAACCCCTGTTTGACGACTTTTCCACCACGTTTGACGAAATAATGTTTTCAGTGTACGTTTATTTACGTATATGCAACTGATGTCTGTCGCCTGTACAGACTCTAATTAATCTTTGTTAAGGAAGTTGCACATGTTAATTAGTTTCATTTCTTAACGTAGACACAGATTCCTTTACTTTTTCCTTCAAACGTTGCTTGGCATTTCTCTAGACTTAATCAGAGAATTTCTAGTTGCAAAGTCTCACAACATCACAACATGATGTTAATATCAGCAAAGATGAAATGTTGTCTTTTTAAGTTTTACCTTCGTTTCAATTGGTGGGATATGTGTTTTTTGTTTTTGATCGAAAAAACATCTGAAGCAAAAGTGACGAAAATATCTGACGCGTAACATCAAAAGGTATAGGTTGTTGATCGTGCACATTTGGAGATACAGGCAAATTATAAAGAATATAACAAGAACATTATTGTCACTATTCATCATAACTTAAAAACACACTTTAATTATCACAAGCAAGCTTATATAATTCCCTTTCAAATAACATGCAAATCTGAATTTTGTTAAAGGTAGACAACTAGGTCATGAAAACGTGACCAAAATATGTGGATCGTCATATCGAAAGGTACCTTAATACCGGCATAGTACATTACGAGATACGGGCCATTGAAGCTAAGCATAGTCAAAAATCACGTCCAAGGTCGAATTTCTAATTTCACCAGAAAGGTTATCATTGAAGTGTATTCTATCATATTAATCAGGTTCCAACATCAAAACATAAGAAAAATGTATTAAAAACTAAGCTAAAAATCCTCTCTCCATTCAAGATTTACCAAGTACAAAAACTTTAAACTCGATTTTCTCAGAACTATAGTTTTCCGAATCAGCCCGATGCCTTTTACCAATTTGGGTGTAACTTCGTAACCGAACATCCAATAACCAAAATCAAGGTGTCATTTTAAAGCTTAAAATCTCAGCTTTCATATATAAAAAATCAATTTTGATTTTGCCGACCTTAAGTTACCTTTCAATATGACGGGTCACATATTATATGATCATACCCTTGAATTAGGATGTGCTCTTTGTTTTTTCAAGTGTTGTTACAAATTTTGAAACCTAAATCACGCTCAAATTAAACTTTATGTAACATTTTCTGACTAAGAAAGGCCCATTATCACCTGTCACAGATCCAATTATTTCAAACTGTTTTCGCAAGTTAGATTAATGTCGTATCATAATCTAATGCAAGTTCTTGTTGACACAATCATACAGTTTGCATTTTGTTGGGCTCGAAACATGTCACATTTGTATTTTGAATTTCAAACCTGCCAAATATTAACACAACCTATTACATATTGGACAGATGCCTTTAAAAGATATATTTTCGTTACCATGGCATCGCTTCACTGTTTACTGAGCGTTCTAGCAGAGAAAAAATATGAAAAATAAAATGTCCAATTTTGTTACCTATTTTCCCTCCAACTATATAGATCGCCTTATTTTATTAAAATAGACCATAGGAAAAACAAGTCTCTACGGCATTCAGTTATGTTACATCTTGTCCAAGATGTCAATATTAATCTAATAAATAGCAAGCATGCAGATTTCTCCTTAATTATATTTTCGTTGCCATGGCAACATGTAACATTAGTACATATTGACCACAATGTGCAAAATGTCCGTCCTAGATTCAGATTAGATATTGTGATAAATATAGTGGTTCTCAAGTACATTTCTCTTCTTATTTTGTGAGGCTCTTTGCAGTCAGATAAATGTTTTATTATATTTATTATTTTATACTCAAGCCTTCAATAAAAGTCCACCCACTTACTTGAGTTATATATTGCATGGTGGCAGTTCATTCATAGACTTGCTGCAAGTCTTTGAATAACAACTTTCACTTCTGCTGTCCTTTTTTATAATCATAGTCTAAACAGTTAGGTAAAAACACTGTCAAAAGCTATCTTTTTTTCTTTTTGCATTTACCCTTTTCCTCACTTTTTCTAAATTTAGTTTTCGAATGAAAAACGTTAAGATGTACACATCCCATATGTGTCTGATTGTCCAGCTTAACCTAGCATCATATCAGTGCAGTGATAACATTGAATGATCATTGTTCCTGAGAAAAAAAAAGTGTCATAGATAGACCTACAACATTCATAAATTACATGTTCTATTTTTGTGTTTTTGTTTTCATAGACCATATGCCCACTATGCTATGCTCAACCCAAGTCACCACAATATTTAAAAAACACGTGTTTATATCTCCCAAAGCAAGTTGGTCAATGTCACCATCTCAATTTCAAAGACTTGATTACGTAATCAGGGAAGTGCAGTGACAAAGCATCTATTCCATTTCTAAAAATGGGAGTAAAGTTTTCTCTCAGAAGTATTCAGGTAGATCTTGCCCAGATCCCTTTCAACCTATCCCACCACTGATCTACCATGCCCTCTGTCTAGTAATTCAAGTGACCAATAAAATCCAGAGATCTACCCAGTAAGTGACTAAGCATCGAGGTTGTGGCGCCGCGCAGCGGCGCCACCGTTGCTCTGGACTGAATTTGTATGCTTTGGGTATGTCTTTAACAAGTCTTTCGCTCTGGTCAAAAGTTAGTATTAAGGAGACAAAGGAATAATTTAGGAATTCTCTTATTTAGAATAACAATGTTAACATGACTATGTGCTGAGAGTAGGAAGAAAATGTGATCACTGCTATTACTAGACCATGTCTGCAGACTGGGGCATAAAAGTGATACCAGGGTATACCAATGTAGGCATACAGTTGCACCCAGTTTAGCTTGGTTTAAGAATTGGGTTCATAAGTTTTGTGTGATGTTTTGTTTAAATAAATGCCAGCATAGCCTTGAACCAAGGCTAGTACATTCAAAGAATAATAACAATATCGTTTCTGTTTCAATTTGTTCTTCCTAAGATTATAATTTTCATCCATATCATATCGACCTACTTGCAAGTTTTTTCCTTATACGTCAAGTTACAGATACCAACTATCATCTTTTAGTAAATTAGCTTGTTCATGAATTGAGTATGTATTTTAAATATAGTGTGAACACGACCTTAGTTAGATATTTGCATCTTGTGTGATGTTAAGTTTAGTCCCATTTGTATCTGAAATACCTGTAAAATATTTTCGCAACCCATTACAAATTGGACGGATACAATGTCGTTACCATGGCATCACTTGACACTTATCCATCCGCATTCTATCGGAGGCAAAATGCAAACTGTCCATTAATGTCAAGTATTTTTCTATAAACTATTTTTTCTATAAACTTTCTCATCCAATCTTATTAAAATAGATCATCTTAGGGCCAAAACATAGTCGGCCTTCAAACAAAATTTTCGCTACCAAACATTTGGTCATGACGCCAAAATGACGACTACACCGAGTTGAGACCAAATTAAAATTCGCACTAATTTGCACATGTGTTGAATTGCCATATACAGGGTGTATCAAAAAAAGTTTACAGTGATTAAAGTGACTCCATTTCAAAAATTATGATACATTCGCTAAATTTATTTTTAATTATAAGTAAAAGAGACCATTATCTTTCCATAACAGAAAATATTACAGTCGTACGACAACCGAAACGAAAATTATGGTCAATTTTGTAAAATATAAATAAAATCAGCTGTGCAAAGATTGCCTGGTTCCACACTTGCAATTTTGACTGAAGGTAACATCATTTTAGCTAAAAGAAGATTAAATAGGAAAAAACAAATAACTTCTGACGTTTGGAGGCTAAATCCTATCCATTTTTGCCTTGTAATTACAGTTTGAATAAACTTTGGATTTTTGACCATTGTCTGCCATTTTTATCACTTCATTTACAAGGCTATTTCACTGTCCACACATTAAAGAAAACAACTTCCCTAGATACTTAAATTCACAACTGTCGTGGTATCAGTAATGGTTTTCCAATATCACTTGGTTTGATGTCCTAAGGTATCTTCCATAAGGGTTAGTTTAAGCCAAAGATATTAACAAATTGGTCGACATCTTTTGATCAATGTTTAAAACTAATTGCCAAAAAGTGTCGCACTTTGTTAACAGAGCCCTAATCTGACATGCAGGTAATGTTAAACTTCTCTAGTCTTTGTAAAAAGAGAAAAACATAAGGATCCGTCATTATTTTTATTGACTATGCGCAACCGGTTTTATTTACAATTTACAAAATTGACCATAATTTTCGTTCTGGTTGTCGCACATCTGTAATCTTTTCTGTTATGGAAAGATAATGATATATTTTACTCATAATTAAAAACAAATTTAAATAATGTATCACACTTTTTGAAATGGAGGCACTTTAATCGCTGTAAACTTCTTTTTCATACACCCTGTACATTGACACAACAAAATGTTTGTTAGCAACAAATTTTGTTTGAAAGACGACAATGGTTTGGCCCTAAGAGACAAAAGTCTCATTCGGTAATCAGTTATGTCACATCTCCTCTAAAATGGCAATTCAATCTGGTAAATAGCAATCAAGTATATTTGTCTGCACCTTTGTAATTATACAAATGTTTCAGTTGCCATGGCAACATGTAACATCAATGAATAATAGAAGAAAACTGCAAATCGATCAATTTAGGGTATACAAGAAATTGCGTAAACGTGTAATAACACATGTGTCTGAAATAAGACACAGAGTGGCCCACATTTAGATTGATGTAGTGACAAATGTAGTGTACTTAAGTATATTTCTGTAGTTATTTAAAAGAGGTACTTTTGAATATTATTCGGTCAGGTAATTGTTATTTTACTCTATACACACACTTTCATTTAAAAGTCCACCTACATAAATCCATGACACGGTTTTGACAGTCTGTATCCGGTACCGTTCTCAACTAAGACATTTGCATATTACACGATCCTTAAATGCCAGTTACTTGCAAAGAATAATACATACAACCACTTTGAATGTATGTTAACTTCAAATATGGCCTTTCAGACGAGAATTTGTTCAATTAATTCTGATTTAAAGTTCTTTTAAGTGCTTGATTAATGGCCAGACTTTAAGCGCACAAATCAAAATCTTTTGAGATTTATTGAAGGGGACCATAGGAACCAACACGCTCGGCACCAACGTGGCGCGTCACAAACGAACGCGGAACAAGAGCACGCCTCAATCCATTCTGTCTTAGTCCTTAAGTATTGTCTTTTCTGCTTCTGTTTAGATACTTTGCAACACTCCAATTGGAGTCAAACGCGAAGCTCTCTGGTCCTAGAGAGAATGATATACTTTTGAAGGTATAGTAAACATGACCGGGAAAGCTTTCCCTACTCTTCTCGAATAGCCCGTGACGTTCTATTACATCCGTCAGTGTGTCAGGAACACTTCAGATGGGACCAACAGCTTTACGTGCCTTCCGAAGCACGAAGCAAGTAGAGTAAAATTTCTTGCTTAAGGAAACAAGGAGACGTGCCAGGACCGGGGCTCGATCCGGCGACAGATATATTCATGCGATTACAAGTCCAACGCTCTAACCGCTCGGCCACACTTTGCGAGTTTAGTTATGACCTAAAGATCAGATTTACAACAAAATATTTTCGTCATATACGCAACAATGGTTAAAAGCTCTTAGTCTGATGCTCTCAAGATTGTACTCTTTTCATTTTGTTTGATGTAAAACATCCCCCGTATGTATTTCAAATTGCATATCTGTTAATTATTTACGTAATTATTACAAATTGGTCCGATACTTTTTTTTTCATTTCATTTTCATGGAGTTGTTTGACATTTAGCTCTAGCTTTCTATCAGAGGTAGAATAAAATAACGATAATGTAAAGATGTTATAGGCATTCCTTATTAAATCAGGTCACCACATAAGGTCTTTAGATATCATTACTTTATGCAATATCCCGTAAACATGTCTATTCAATGGGGCAAAAAGGAATTACGAACATTTTTTTGCACATTCTCCATTTACGAAAATGTTTCAGTTGCCATAGCAACATGTAACATAAGTGAACAGCGAAGAAAAATCTACCAATCGGTTAATTAGAGTAATCAAGAAATGTTCTAGACGCGTTGTGACACATTTCGTCTGGAAATAGACAAAAAAAGAGTACATTTGGATTAAATTTTATACTAAGCGATTTTTTTTTAAATTTTCTTATATATATACTCAACCTTTATTAACAGTCCACCTACATATATGACTTAGTTTAGACAGTCTGTATATGGTACCATATTATGCTAACAGTTGCATATTTCATGATTGTGAAATGGTAGTTACTTGTAAAATACGATATAAATAAACAAGCATATACTTTGCATAATAGTATTACCTTTAGATAAATTTTCCAAAGAGGAAAAACAAACGAGGATTAAGAAATCATCTACTCCTTAAAGAAAATATTACCTCAAGTAATAAATATAATATGTGTTAGAGGAGTTTTCGTTCATAATATCTGTTCTAAGCGTTTCTTACATTTTTTCTAGAGTTAAAAATTACAAATTACAAATTAAATTTGATTTCAAATTGTTATTGTTTTCATTCTGAGATATACCAAAATTGAGAATGGAAAACGAGGCTATAGAACTAATGAGCATTACATACTTTCAACTAAACTGACCATGATAGTGCGCTGTCATGACAATTTGAAACCATTATTTGGAACCATTATGAAGAAAATAATGTTAAATATGACATTTAGTGGTAGAACAAGTGTCATCATGTCTGCCAAAATAGTGCCCAACACATGTAAGCAAGAGCTTTTGTACTAGGAGTTATCTCCGTCCATTAAACTGCAGAATCATGCTTTGGTTATTTTTACCTTTGCGCAGAAGTGGAAGCACTAGTATAAAATTATGGTGGCAAGCAAATACAAATTAGTTATAATAAGGTATATTGCAAAAAAAAATCATACAGATGCTATAATACAAGTTTATTTATAATTGATATAAACAGTTTAAGAAGTCCTTTTTTTGGAATATCTTGATTTTTAGATATTCAAAATATGTTATACGATTTTGATAGCTACAGATAAGATACCCCACACTCTAACGCTCTAAACCAGTCCCAAACAAAACCTCATCAGGTATTTTGTTCATCTTTAAACTAGAATATAATAGAAGCTGCAAATAGATTATAATGCAGGTCCATAATGATTTGAAATAGGTAATAAAATATCTCCTTAACCTTCTCGGTACTGATTTTTTAGAGCCAAAAATGTACTAAATTTATGCAATTAATTTTTGACGAATGATAAGCAATTATAGATGTCACGGAGTTAATGTATCCACTACAATATATCTATTGATATACTATACAGTATTTTTGATCTCGTGCCTACATCAGCATATTGTTCCTCAAATCGCATCGTTATTGTTATTCTTATTGAATCAAATCATCTAGTTCAAACTGTTGAAGGCTGTGTCACACATCACCGTACCGTGCGAATAAAGTACACTGTTTGATAATAGATATACATGTATTTCAATGACCAAACCAGTGTACGTTATTAGTTTCGTACGTTTCGTGATGTGTGACAGAGTCTTAAGGCTCATAGCCCAAACGTACGAATAACGTACACAAGTCTTACGTAACGTATATCAAACGGACCACCATCGTATGGGCAGCGAATTGAACGTATATATACCGGATAAACCGTAAGAATAATGTATTGAACGTATTTCTAACGAATACATGACAAACGGCAATGAATAAAGCAAAACAATAGGGGAATAAATAGGTTAGGCGTACATTTTGCTCTATACGGTGATGTGTGACAGAGCCTTTACACTTTCAAACGAAGGCTTAACTAGAACATTCATTAGCAACTGGGCTATTAAGGATAATGCCAACCTTTGCCAGAAATATTTTATGCTCTGTAACTTAGCAACTGATAATCAAATCAAAATCCATAATAATAATGTATACATAGTGAGAATTTGAACTAATTTCATTTTTTAAAAGCAACAAAACGTGCCATGATGTCTCTTTCTCATTGCATGGATATCTTTGTCGTAATTTATATAGGTTTCCAAAAGGATACAGTACACAAAATTCTCTTTGAGTTTTGAGTCAAAGAGCATAAATCGATTTTTTGAAGGGTTGACAGCCACTTAAATCTGTTATTTGTCAAAAGATGAAAATCAATGTTTACGGAACAAAACATACTGCAGAAGAGATATTAGCAGAGAAAGTTTCACTTGCTGTTTAAATATGCTTTGAAATGTGTTTTCCAAACCATCTTGTGGCCTTTTAAAACGTACAAATCACATTTTACACTTAATTCAAATATTCACAATGACCAATACAAAGTTAACAGCAAATAAATTTCATAAATTTAAGCAAAGTGTAACAGGAAATAAGACAAAGAAAAAGTAAAGTTCTATTATTTTGTTGTCTCTAGAACTTGATTTATCACTACATCAATCTAAAACGTTTTGTTTACTATCGATATGAAATAAATGGCATATGTCTGTTTGTCAAAAGAAATATTTTACAAAAGTGATCTATAGGTTCACTCTAAAAACAATTGGGTTAAAAAGGGAACATGGTTGGCAGGTCGGGTAAAATTTGACACAGTGTTAGGTACAATTTGACACAATGTTGGGTAAAACGTGCACCATTTACCCAAGATTGTGTACAAAATAAACCCATATTGTGGAAACTTTAACCCAACCTGCCAACCATGTTCCCTTTTTAACCCAACTTTTTTTTAGAGTGTACTTGTCTAGATATAACAGGCCTGATCTGTGAAATCCTAACATCAATTCGTTTTTAACTCATATATTCGCTAATAAAAAACAACAGTTGACGCCTAAATACCTGCTATTGCCTAATAAATTTGTAGTTGATTATTTAATCTTAATATGAGTTTTCAGTTACCAGTAAAACTTGATTTCTAAACGATTATTCTTATTTAAGTTTTGGGTTCTTGTTAAGAAAGTACTTGTCATTTCTTATTACAAATTGACAGAAACAGCTAACATTTGGCGGGACATTTGGATTGTATGCAAAGTATCTAAAGTACCGACTTGAAAAACAACAAGTCATGCTACTTTCAAGCAGAATAGTTGCTTTTTTATGAGATCGTTTTGTTGCTAGAGCAACATGTAACATTTGTCTCAAATGATCATCCCGAGAATTGATCATTTGTTAATGAAAAGTGCAAATTTATCTTACTTAATCCTTAATAAGATAAAACAAGGGTTACACCTTAGAATAGAATAAAACTTCTCGAGTTCAAAATGTCAAGGAATATTTGGGCTCCAGGGTGAAGGATCACTTCCAGACAATATTTGACCGTCCAGCTCGTATTAGCAGTAAATTCCAGAAACTTCATTTAACGCTACAGGTAAAACCACATGTCAAGGTCATAATTTGCCGAAATTGATTTTTTGAAAGATTCACAATCCTAGTGCGTACTACAAAATACCAGCAAAGTTTCATTTCAAGAAAATTATAGGAAATGTGAAATAAATTGGCATATTCTTAAGATGATCAACAGAAAATATACGGCTTACTAATCTTTGAACGCGTTTATCTCAGTTATACGTTTTACTCCCTGACAACCTTTGACGGACCATAACTTGACTTCTGGAAATCGTGTGAAGTTCATTAAGGTGTCATTTTCATCCCTAAAGCATGGTCTTTGCAAATAATTAAAAAAGTGAAAATGACAAGAGCTGGCATTTACTGCTGTTTTGGGGTGGACGGTCACATATACAAAATATTCACAAGAAGCTTCAAAGAGGCTTAAAGATCTTAACTTGCAAGATAATGCTCTTGATCTGGCTGCTTTTGTATAAAGGTCAATACACATCGTCTTCACCTTTTTAAACTGCCCACCATAAAATTGGCTTTATCGTCAGATTCAATGAAGAATAAAAGTTTCTTTTAATTTATATGTAATCTATGATGTAAAAACATTGTTTGCAAATGAATACTTTAACCTCTTTCTTTACATATAGCACCTGTGCAAGAATAAAAGACTAGCTTCATACACAATGTCTACCATCAAAACAAAATTCTAGTTTTTGACTTTTCTGAAGATTTTAATCAGTTCAGCATTTTCACTATATTTGGCACATGACTGCTATTATCAACTATTTAAACCATTTGCTGATTTCTTTAATTTTGTCAAATTGACCTAAATATTAAGAATTTTATGGTTAATCATTTAAATCTAAATATGTACTTTCAGAAACTAGAAGAACATATTTCTGAGTTCTGTCCCTCTTATTTAAGGGGCATAAAAATAAAATACCTGTGATTTTCTAAAATAGATATTTTCTTAAAGACTTGCCGCCATCATAGCTATAGATAATTGTATGCAAAAGGGATCGAATCTCAAGTACCGACTTGAAAAGGACAAGTTATTCTACTTCAAAGAACCCGTTTCTTTTGAGACCATTTTAGTGCTTTAGCAACATGTAACATTTGTTTCATGTAATCATCCCGAGAACTGATCATTTCATTCAGCAAAGTGCAAGAATATGTTACTTTATTTCTAGTAGAATAAAACGTGACTACAGAAATAATACTAAAATAAAATACATCTGAAGAGTTCAAAATGTCAAGGAAAGTGGTTTTTTTTTCTTATTTGCCTTTGGGTTTTCAATTTATTTTACACAAAACTTCTGACTTCATTTCGATGTTGTGGCTTATGCTTGCTAAAATAGCATATTATTCTTATGATTTAATATTGTGTTAGAGAGACGTCTTTTGACAGACGACTACAGTGTGTCCCAGAATAAAAGTTCAACTCATGGGCTATAATATGCAATCTTTATATACTTTCTGTATGATTAGAAATTCTGTTTCTTCTTGCTCTATAGCATCAAAAGTACTTTGCGATTTTCGAAATTATTCAATGTTTATTAAGCCAGCTGTACCAGTGTTACGTTTCGGAAATCCTATAAAGACAAGCAAAATGACGTAGGTCATCGAATAAAACACACAGTTTTATTCGATGGCCTACGTCATTTTGTCGTCAGCATAGAATATTCCAAGCAAAATATTCTATACGATACAAGGGTTAGACCTAAGAATAGAAAAAACTTCTTGAGTTCAAAATGTCAAGGAATATTTGGGCTCCAGGGTGAAGGATCACTTCCAGATAATATACAAAAATATTCATAAGAAGCTTCAAAGAGGCTATAAAGATCTTAACTTGCAAGATAATGCTCTAGATCAGGCTGCTTTTGTTTAAAGGGCAATACACATCATCTTACACCTTTTTTTTAAACTGCCAACCATAAAATTGGCTTTATTGACAGATTCAATGAAGAATTAACATTTCTTTTAATTCATCTGTAATCTATGATGAACAAACATTGTTTTGCAAATAAACACTTTAACCTCTTTCTTTACATGTAGCACCTGTGCAAGAATAAAAGACTAGCTTCATGCACAATATCTACCATCAAAACAAAATTCTAGTTTTTGACTTTTCTGAAGATTTTAATCAGTTCAGCATTTTCACTATATTTGGCACATGACTGCTATTATCAACTATTTAAACCATTTGCTGATTTCTTTAATTTTGTCAAATTGACCTAAATATTAAGAATTTTATGGTTAATCATTTAAATCTAAATATGTACTTTCAGAAACTAGAAGAACATATTTCTGAGTTCTGTCCCTCTTATTTAAGGGGCATAAAAATAAAATACCTGTGATTTTCTAAAATAGATATTTTCTTAAAGACTTGCCGCCATCATAGCTATAGATAATTGTATGCAAAAGGGATCGAATCTCAAGTACCGACTTGAAAAGGACAAGTTATTCTACTTCAAAGAACCCGTTTCTTTTGAGACCATTTTAGTGCTTTAGCAACATGTAACATTTGTTTCATGTAATCATCCCGAGAACTGATCATTTCATTCAGCAAAGTGCAAGAATATGTTACTTTATTTCTAGTAGAATAAAACGTGACTACAGAAATAATACTAAAATAAAATACATCTGAAGAGTTCAAAATGTCAAGGAAGGTGTTTTTTTTTCTTATTTGCCTTTGGGTTTTCAATTTGTTTTACACAAAACTGCTGACTTCATTTCGATGTTGTGGCTTATGCTTGCTAAAATAGCATGTTATTCTTATGATTTAATATTGTGTTAGAGAGACGTCTTTTGACAGACGACTAGATAAGGTGAAACAAATAATGAAAATGCAATGTTCATTTGGTGTCACTGTACTGTTTTTAAAAAAGAAAATTCAATTAGTAGGTGAAGTTTCTATATGGATAGAAATTCTGTATCTTCTTGCTCTATGGCATAAAAAGTACTCCACGATTTTCGAAATTATTGAATGCTTATGAAGCCAGCTGTACCAGTGTTACGTTTCTTAGAGCCTACAAAGACAGTAAAAGATATTCAGTTGTTTGTATTTGCATAAGCGGGCCAATTGTTTCATTTAATTCTTAACACTATTATGAGTTATCTAAAATAAGAGAACTTAATTTTACATTTCAAACGGTATCCCTTTGTTTTTATTAACGGGTAATACAACTCAAATAATTGTTTTTTAAACAAATATGTTTTTTCATAAATAGTTTGCCTTAAAATGGAAAAGAATTAAAATAATTTGCCAAGATCCCGATCCTTTTGAGAACAGTAGTTGCCATACCAACATGTAACATTTGCCTCATGTGATTATCATGAAATTAGAATTGACAACCTTATTCTGCAAAGTACATGTATATGTTACCCAATGAAATAAGACTACAATAAAATGCATACAAGGGTTTTCAAAATGCCAAGGATTATTGTATTCATATTAACCTTGAGATTTTCAATGTACACTACACTAACATTTTTAAATGTAAAACGGCTGACTTTATTTTAATGGTATTTCTTACGCACGTTAGAGAAACATATTATACTGTAATGGAACCTCGAATTGAGGACCCTAAAAGGGGGTTAAGTCACAAAATCTTGAAAATTTAGTTGTGTCAATTTCCTGCTACAGAATTCTCATTTCTACATTCTGTACAAGTTTTGTAGTAATTTGATGATCAGAGCATGCGTAAGAGTCACTGCGAGATGCAGCAATACCATTCAAGACAACACAAATGATATGATGTGTGTGACATTTTCTCAGTTTGTACTCAATGTGACTTAACCCCCTTTTGGTTCTAGGATCCTCAATTTTAAAGGAGTCTCATGATTGACGGCGAGATAAAATTGAATACATAGGGAAAATGCTAGGGAAAATGTCTGTCAGTACAATGTGGTATAACCTTTTATGATAATGTTTTAAGATGTCGTAAAACAAACAAATTTGAATGAAAATGTTGTCTTGCTTCAAAGTTCACTTTCATGCAACGCATATTATTCTTAAAGACATAAATACAGGCGTAAGTCAATAATTTAAATATTATATTAGTATATGTTTTTTTTATGAGTGACAAAAATAAGTATTGAATAGGTGGTGCTTCAAAAAATAACCTACTCACGCTGATTTGACTTTTTCTGAGGCATTGCTGTAGCAGTTATTGATTCAACTATTATGAAAGTAGGGGTGCTTTTATAGTAACCCATTTTTGCCTGTGTGTTTTACACTGTTAAAATATTTGGTCTGGGCTCTACATGGGTTTCAACAAACAACTGAAAGGTTTTGAAATCAGGTTGAATAAAGACCATAAATTTAATTCAAGATTTTCAAACATTACATTGTGTCAGGTTTAAACATTTACGGACAATACTTTGACATTTACTATATAAGGCAAACAGACGAAAAGGAAAAAGGAAAGAAATCGGTAATAACCAGAACGTGCAAATGTATAGTCAGTTGGAAGGCAGTATAAACAAATTGTATTTAGAATTACCTTCAAAGTGATTTCATTAAATTATACTTTAAATAACTGTAAACACTTTGCTTTTAATGAGATCATTTGGTTGCTAGAGCAACATGTAGCATTTGTCTCACGTAATCATCCCAAGAATTGATCATTTGTTACTAAAAAGTGCAAATTTATGTTATTTAATCCTTAATTAGATAAAACAGGGATAAGACCTAAGAATAAAATAAAACTTATTGAGTCCAAAATGTCAAGGAATATTTAGGCTCCAGGGTAATGGGTCACTTTCAGACAATATAAAAAATATTCACAAGAAGTTTCAAAGAGGCTATAAAGATCTTTGTTGCAAGATAATGCTCTAGATCTGGCTTCTGAATTTGTATAAAGGCCAATACACATCATCTTATACCTATTTTAAACTGCCCACCATAAAATTGGCTTTATCGTCAGATTCAATGAAGAATAAAAGTTTCTTTTAATTTATATGTAATCTATGATGTTAAAACATTGTTTTGAAAATAAACCCTTTAACCTCTTTCTTTACATATACCACCTGTACAAGAATACAAAATACATCAAAACAAAATTCTAGTTTTTGACTTTTCTGAAGATTTTAATCAGCATTTTCACAATATTTGGCACATGACTGTTGTCGAATTGGCCTAAATATTAAGAATTTTGTTTGTAATCATTTAATTTAATGTACTTTCAGAAACTAGAAGAACACATTTCTGAGTTCTTTCCCTCTTATTTAAGGAACATAAAATAAAATTCTTGTGATTTTCTAAAATTGATAGTTTTTTTAAGAATTGCCGATATCATGGCTATAGATAATTGTACGCAAAAGGAATCAAATCTCAAGTACCGACTTGAAAAGGACAAGTTATTCTACTTCAAAAAAACCGTTTCCTTTGAGACCATTTTAGTGCTTTAGCAACATGTAACATTTCTTTCACGTAATCATCATTTCATTCCGCAAAGTGCAAGAATATGTTACTTTATTTCTAGTAGAATAAAACGTGACTACAGAAATAATACTAGAATAAAATACATCTGAAGAGTTCAAAATGTCAAGGAAGTTTTTTTTTTCATATTTGCCTAAACTGCTGACTTCATTTCGATGTTGTGGCTTATGCTTGCTAAAATAGCATGTTATTCTTATGATTTAATATTGTGTTAGAGAGACGTCTTTTGACAGACGACTAGGTAAGGTGAAACAAATGGTGAAAATGCAATGTTCATTTGGTGTCACTGTACTGTTTTAAAAAAAGAAAATTCAATTAGTAGGTGAAGTTTCTATATGGATAGAAATTCTGTATCTTCTTGCTCTATAGCATAAAAAGTACTCCGCGATTTTCGAAATTATTGAATGCTTATTAAGCCAGATGTACCAGTGTTACGTTTCGGAGATCCTATAAAGACAGTAAAAGATATTCAGTTGTTTGTATTTGCATAAGCGGGCCAATTGCTTCATTTTATTCTTAACACTTTTATGAGTTATCTAAAATAAGAGAAACAAATTTTATATTTTAAACGGTATCCCTTTGTTTTTATTTAAGGGCAATAAAACTCAAATAATTGTTTTTTAAACAAATATGTTTTTTCATAACTAGTTCGCTATAAAATGGAATGGAATTAAAATAATTCGCCAAGATCCCGATCCTTTTGAGATCAGTTGTTGCTACAGCAACATGTAACATTTACCTCATGTGATCATCATGAAATTAGAATTGATCACCTTATTCTGCAAAGTACATCGATATGTTACACAATGAAATAATACCAAGTTAGACTACAATAAAATGCATATAAGGGGTTTCAAAATGCCAAGGATTATTATATTCATATTGACCTTGAGATTTTCAATGTACAGTACACTAACATTTTTAAATGTAAAACGGCTGTTTAATGGTATTTCTTACGCACGTTAGAGAAACATATGGGTCATTCCAATCTCAAATGTCACAAACGTTACCAAAATGTTACATGTTCTTGACCTTCAATTCTAATTTACTTTGGATATGTTCCAGGTATGCAGCAGCCCTTGAAGATAACTCAAGCTCATTCAAATTCAAGGACAGGATCGTGTAACATTTTGGTAACGTTTGTGACATTTGAGATTTGAATGACCCATATATTATACTGATAATGTAACATCGAATTGTAAAGGGGTCTCATGATCGAGGGCGAGATAACATTGAATACATAGGGTAGGGAAAATGCTAGGGAAAATGACTGTCAGTACAATATGGTATAACCTTAAATGAGAATGTTTAAAGATGCCGTAAAACAAAGAAATTTGAATGAAGATGTTTTCTTGCTTCAAAGTTCACTTTCATGCAACGCATATTATTCTCAAAGATATAAATACAGGAATAAGTCAATAATTTAAATATTATATTATTATATGTTTTTATGAGTGACAAAAATAAGTATGGAATAGGTGATGCTTCAAAAATAATCTGCTCACGCTGATTGTATTTTTTCTGAGGCATTGCTGTAGCAGTTATTGATTCAACTATTATGAAACTAGAGATGCTATTATAGTAACCCATTTTTGCCTGTGTGTTTTTCACTCTTAAAATATTTGGTCTGGGCTCTACATGGGTTTCAACAAACAACTGAAAGGTTTTGAAATCAGGTTGAATAAAGACCACATATGGCTCATTCCAAAGTAACGTTTGTGACCGAAAAATTGCAAAATTGCACTTCTAAATGGCCACAGAACCTAGCATAAACATTATATCAACGAGTTTTTTGTTGATAATGGTGCTCACTGGTGGGATAAAGACATGTAGATGTTTGAAAATTAAATCAATTGCCAAAATCCTGAGTAAAGTCCATGTAACGTTCGGTAACGTTTGTGACCGCGCATTGAAATGTTTTTTTGCTCCTAAGCACTTCAAATTACATTTTCTCTGAAGTGTAAACTATTTTTTTATTGCGCCTTACACCGATTATGGGGAACATATTTACAAATATTTCATAAAAGTTACAGAACATTATATCGCCAGGATTTATTTAATGCATTGTTTTGTGTTGTAACGTATGGTAACGTTTGTGACATTTTGGTGTAACTTTTTGGTAACGTTTGTGACATTTTTGAAACAAAACATGTGCTCATTCATGCACGGATGTACAAACTTTACAATTTCTGATTGGAAAATACTTCTCACGTACCAAGTAACAAATGTATGACTGAAAAACATGTTTATGTGGTCAAATAAAAAAGCTGATTTTTTGCTTGAAATCAAAAAAGGTTTAGTTTCCACTGGAATGAGCCATTATGCAATTCAAGATTTTCAAACATTACATTGTGTAAGGTTTCGAGCATGAAACATTCACGGACAATACTTTGACATTTACCAGATAAGGCAAATAGGCAAAAAAGAAAAAATTGAAGAAATTGGTAATTACCAGAACGTGCAAATCTATAGTCATATGGAAGACAGTATAAACAAATTGTATTTAGAATGACATTCAAAGTGATTTCATTAAATTATACTTAAAATAACTGTAAAAACTATTGATATTTATTGGTAGATTACATTAAGGTCTTTTGCTTTTATATGAATAGATTTAAACGTGTGGTGAAATATAAATATTGAAATGGATTTTAAACTGGGCTACCACACAACGTAAATGACAGTCAGCGAAAAAATCACTGACCATCCAGGAATCGAACCTTGGACTTTGGCATTACTAGCGCCACGCTCTACCATCTGAGCTAATGAGTCAGCTGGGGAAGAGCGGTCGATTTTATATCTATAGGCCTTCAGTTCTAACCCCGTTCCTCTAACATCCTCTCATCCGAGAAGCTTAGAAAGAGGATATGGAAATCAATTCCGAACTCGCAATTTTTGCTTTTGATTAATCAATGGACAAAGAAAAAATAAGTTTTTAATCTTTAAGTAAATGTGACAAGTTACATCAAAAGGAGCAGCTGTAAAGTGTAAACATGTAACATTAGTAAATATTGACAACAATGCGCAAGATGTCCCATATTTAGATTAATTTTGTGGTAAATGTATTGGTTCTCATTAATAACATCTGCAATACACCTCGAGTTTGCAGCAATACACTTTGAGTTTGCAGCAATACACTTCGCGTTTGCAGCAATACACTTAACGTTTGCAGCAATACACCTCGCGTTTGCAACAATACACTTAAAGTTTGCAGCAATACACCTCGCGTTTGCAGCAATACACTTAAAGTTTGCAGCAATACACCTCCACTTTTTTCCGCAATACACCTCCAGTTTGCAGCAATACACCTCGAATTCCCTGCAATACACCTCAATGTGTAATTGCTGTGAACTCAAAAGGGGTTTTGATGCTGTGGCGCGCCATCATTTTTATTCCTCCTTGTATGTGACTGTAGCAGTAATTGATATACACTTGATAACTACTACCTTAATTTTGTCATCCAGTCAATCGAATGTAGGGCACACTGAGGTCCTACTTTAGACAACTTGTTTTTCACAATTTCTTGTACAGGCGTATTAATTGCTTTACGGATTTTTGTTACTTTCGCTAATGTTACATGTTGCTATGACAACTGAAACTGTTTTAACATTAGAGAACGTGCCAAGAACTTTCATGATTGTATTTTAATACTGGATTTCATTTAGAACGAGATAAGACATAAAAATTAACAAACGCCAACTGGACTTTTTTTTCTCCCGATGACCTTTTTTGATAAAAATTGTGTCAAATGGTTACATGTAACAAAATGAACCGATCATTTCAGTTCAGGAAAGGTCGTAATTCATATACGTAATTGAATTCCTTTACCGTAAAGGAATTCCTATACTGTATGAATTCATTTATTCTGAAATCTTAGACATTTTTTAGAGCAATCTATGAAAATCGGATAACATTTTAAAGCATTTTCTTGTTAAATGTGTCCTTTTCTAAAGCAATGCAATTTTGAATTTTATCTGCCCATTTTTTTTGCAAAAAAAGATTCATTTTATACATGTAGAAAAGGTTTCATTTAATGTAAAAATTCTTCAAAATGTTCTCCGATTTTCATAGGTTGCTCCAAAACTTGATTCAAAGTTAAGAGTAAATTCATTTACGTAATTGAACTGATATCATATAGGTTATATAAATATTTGGTAGGTAAAGAAAATCAAACAAGATACAAACTACAAAATTTTGTCAACGTTAACCATGTGCCAAAACCCACACGTTGACAAAACCTTCATGTCTTTTAGTTATATTTGCGATAGAACACTTTTCGAGAAATTGAAGAAAATAGGCAGCAAAAAAAAAGAGAATAATAAGAATTTCAAGCAGATTTGTTGTTGTAAAATTTGATCGCCTTGATCAATTTCAACAAGTAAGGTGTCATTTTAAAGGTTAAAAAATGCTGTAACAGATGCCATTATAAAATCAAAATTGATATCATCTGCTAAGTCCCCCCTTTCAGGGTAAGGCATCAGATATATCAGATCTACATGATTATAAATCTGTCGATAGATCTCTTTCATGAGGTGTCCATTTAACGATGTTATGTATGAATTCTTGTGTTGAAAATAAGAAAATAATTGACCGACAGAATAATACGAAGAAAACTCTAGATAACCACTTCATTTATCACCAAATCAATCCAAATGTAGAACACAGTAAATCTTATTTTAGACATGCGTTAAAACACGTCTACGCCATTTCTTTTATCGCTTTACCGATACATGTCGCTATTAACTAATGCTGCTTGTAGCTCTTGCAACTAAAACATTTTTAAATCAAACAATTTGTCAAGAAATGTTCATGATTGCTTGATTGCTACTGGAAGATTGGATTGGCATTTAGGATGAGACATAATTAAATGCCAACTTAAACATTTTTCTTTCCGGTGAACTATTTTGATAAATTAAGGTAATCTCTACAACAAATGATTGAATACAAGTGAGACATTGGACAGTTCCATTCTACCTCTGTTATGCCAATAGGAAAGTTTTAAAACATGGTAACAAAGTTAATACGCCTTTTATACATCAGGACCTAAAGCCCTTAAGATATCTAGTAATGTTGAAGAAATAAAATACGCTTAATTTTCATATTTTTGTAATAACATACCTCTAGTAACTAGCAAATTAATCATACAATTCAATAGAACATACTTACCAACCAGACACGTTTGCGTAATAGCACAAATAATATCGTACGGAAAGTATAAAAGCTTGCGGCCATTAACTTCATGACCCAGAAATGAGAAATTGACCCAGAATATTATACCTCCCCTTTGATTTTATACATGTATACAAAGTGACAAAGTGCTCATTGACGTCATTTTTCAACACCCATTTGAGCTATTGACATTCTCAATCTCATAAATTGACCAGCCATCAATTATGCTATCCAGAGACGAGCAAATAATTCCATTTAGATGCCTCAATTTGTCCGAGGTATTCCGTAATGATGATTCAATTTGCTTATTTCTGTTTTGATGCACATGTCTGTCATTATTAATCAAACTAAGTATAAGATAAATACCACTGAAAATGAAAAATACTTAGATTTGATTTGAAACTATATATTTGAATATTGTGACTATTTTTGGGATAGTGCGTTAATAATAATGCAAACGATGAGAGTTAGACAATATTTAGTGAGGTGTTTCAATAAATTACCTGGCTAAACGATATGACAAAAAAAAACCTATCAATTATTCATTAGAGATAATTGACGATCAATAAGAAACGATAAAAAATGGTCCGTAAATCCAACATAAGCAAATAAACATGAGTATCCTGTTTGGTATAGTGCACAATATTGTTCAAACTGTAAGATTTAAATGAAAATAATCAAATGGGATTGAAGCTCAATTCCTCCGACTATATATTTCTGATGTAATGACGACCAGCAATCCCATAATCTTAATCAAATCTTAACAATGAAAAATTATGTCCGACATACATTGTAACTTCAAACTTAGGTTACATAAAAACGCATGTACAACTAGTATGGTCAGCTAATAATAGTTGGAACGTCGTTTCAAGGCTTATTAATCTTTTTTTCAAATTATTAGTATTGTTATCATTCTTTCGAGAAGTTAAATTCCTACTAATTGTTTTTCATTTCAATCTCCTGATCGAAAATGAAAAATGAAAGAATGACATATCATGTGAAAGCTAAGAATATGGGCAATTCAAATAATGTATATAATAAACGTCTATAAACTCAAATTCACGAATTTTTGGTCTCAATAATTACTTATGTATATATATATGTTGAGACCAAAACTACACGACGTGTTTTTCAGCTGATAATATTTCATGCTTACTCTGAATTCTAAGAAATAATTTTTAAAAACCTTGTTTGACACAATTAATTCTCATAATTATGCAATGCTTTGATTGGATTTAGTTTGACAGGTTTCTAATGCATATGAATATTTCTCTCGCTCGTTTTATCTAATAATAATTGCCATCGGCACTTCACATAACGTATGCCCGTACGTTCTAATTAGCAATCACAAATGCAATATATTTATTAAAATGTACTCTCATTTGCAGCTACCTTGCCTTGTGGGTGCTCAAAGGATGAGAAGATACATAAACTTTGTACAACGATCGATCAGAGTATCGGGTGACATGTAGATATTGCCCAAAGGAGTTCTTGGAATTCTTGAGTAGAGATTCATATTCATGTCATAAGTCCTGTTTCTTACTTTAAATAAAACAAAAATGAGGATACTAAAAGCATCTGGAGTAAATACGTTGGTTGTGGTACTGTAATGTTATATGCAAGACAGAGTATGAAGGTTCCATCAGACACGTCTACCAAGAGAGTGAGCGATGATACAGAACTTTGTGATATCATTTCTTTAGCTTGAGCTTACAGGAAAGGGAGGTACATTTATACTCTTTAGTAGATTATATTTTTGCATCCCGGTGTAACAGGAATGTAAGTCCGCCGTTCTTATTGTCCGGGTTGTACAGTAAAGTATAGGCTTACAACTCTCACGCAACATTAGTTTCACGCTTTATTCCGTGGTCTATGGAAGGCGGACTACCATTTTTGTAAATTGAGGGTCGTTGAAGGATCATTTTATGTTTTGCTTCAAATCATTCTCTTGCTAATGATAATGTTCACTGATCATACGTATTAATAAATAGGCGTACGTAAACATACAAATCAGACTGATTTTTCTCTGTTTTAAAACGAAAATAATGGCAGGTGTCCCGTCCTGGCTTGAGATCACGACCTTCAGCATAACAGGTCGGCATGTTGTCCCTTTTTTATTTTTTAAAGAAAGTTATGGTATCAAACAGGAGTCTGACTTTTTTCCCATAGACTTAACGTGTGGTAAAACTGGCCACTCCATTTGTTTGGAACCAAAACGCACGTGTTGGGTGATTTACATTAGTTATGACGTCACTACTTCCCCGGCGTATTACAGATAAACATCCCATATGACCACTCAAGTTGGGTAGAGACCTTGACCAAGGCGCTGTCAAATCAAATTTGTTCTCAAAATCACGTTTTTTTAACCCATTTGTGTTGTTGCCCCCTACAAGTATATGAGGTACATGAGAAAATTGATCAGATTTGGAGCTCCATTTCACATTCAACAAGATTAGCTATCAATTCCGACTAAGAGCAACATAAGTTTCCAGTTATTTTCCTCATAAATCGACCTTTACATAAAAAGTGGAAAAAATATTTAATTCCAACAACTATAATATGGTAAATAGTGTTCATTGCGTGTTACGGGCCATTGAAGCCGCACAAAATTAAAAAAAATCACGTCCAAGGTCGAATTTCCAGTTTTATCAGAAACGTTACCTTTAAAGTGTCTTCTATCATATTTACACTTAATTAAGTTCATAAGGGGGGTCTATTTAGACCCTTTTTTGTTTTCGCGCGTAGCGCAAAAACGCATCATAACCCAATAAAGCTGTTTTATGTAATTGTCAAGATAGGGGTTGCACATGTTTTGGTGCAAAACCAATTCAAATCAGTCGCTTCGTTTTTGAGATAACCAGCATAAACCGGTAAAATGATGGCGCTGTTCAAATTTTGTTTTGACCCTAAAAACGAAACGAACAACTTTTTATTTTTTTATTGCAGCGATGCATTTGTAATAATCTGTCATTATGAGCCAAATTTCATTGGAAAATTCCTTTTGGGAAAGCAGATTTCAATTTCTTGGCGGGACATTTTTTCGTAAAAAATGCAAATTCATTAAATTATGACGTCACTACTTCCCCGACGTGTTACAGATAAACATCCCATATGACCACTCAACTTGAGTAGAGACCTTGACCCAGGCACTGTCAAATCAAATTTGACCTCAAAATCACGTTATTTTAACCCATTTGTGTTGTTGCCCCCTACAAGTACATGAGAAAATTGATCACATTTGGAGGTCCATTTCACATTAAACAAGATTACCTATCAAATCCGACTAAGAGCAACATAAGTTTCCAGATATGTTCTTCATAAATTGACCTTTACATAAAAAGTGGTAAAAATATTTAATTCCAACAACTACACTCCCGGTCAAAAGTGTTTGCGCACAAAACCTTTAATCAGCCATATCTCGAGAACCGTTTCATCTTTTGCGTTATATTTTTTCGGATTGATGTTTTACATATAGATCTAAAGAACTCAACAGGATTTGAATTTACTGCATTTGAAAATATGGCGTGTTAAACATACTGTATACTTTCTTCCGCACATTCAGAAACGGTGTTTTAATACATAACTGCACATTTGTTGGAAAACTTGTGACCTGAAAATTTTCTTTACGGTTACAAGGTGATAACGAGCACTGAACTAATAAACTACATAGGCACATAGCAAACAGTGCTTGTGGTGTATTTGTATATGGTACAGGAAATCATTTCTATGGTTATTGAAGATCAAATATCTGAGGAAACAAAGATTATTTATATTGGATACATTAGGCACCTATAAAAACGTGAATTTTTTTCAGAGTCTTGGACGTTTGATATAATAATTACGTTTTTCCTATATTAAGAAGTGCGCAAACAGTTTTGACCGCGAGTGTATATTAACATAATCATATGTAGCACAAATTATAAAATTATTTAGTGATAGACTGTTCAACCATATAAACATTATAGTAAAGGTTATTCAGATAAACCCTAATTTTTTTGTATATGGACAATTTAGCTATATATCTTTAAACAACTTATCGTTAGACAAGTGTAAAGCAAGAATGTTCACAATTTTTCAGTAGGGAAATGTTACATGCCATGCCAGTAATCAAATTGAAATATTTAATACATTTCATTGCGAAACATCATTGATAAATAACAAAGAAAAAGCGTAATTAAAAAAAACAGATTTTGCCAACGATTAAGCACCAAATATTTTCATACGTACATGCTTTTAGATTTTGGTTTGATCAAAATATAAGATAAAAAATAACATATTTCATTCATTATTTAGAAATGAAAAGAACTAAAACGCATGCAAATTATCAGCCACAATTTCCATATTCCAGAAATGGGTCTCAGTGACCATAGACGATAGAACGAAACTGCTGATACTGTTTGCCGTCAGTTTGAAGAAATTTGAAATGAATGAACTACTTGTAACCTACTCAAAACGTGAAGCCAATGTTAAACAGTTGTAAACACTAGGTTATTTATGGCCTGTCAGTTTTTCGTTCACCAGAGAGTTGTACATAGAAATACCCACGAAAGAATACAAGTATTTTCAATTTACTAACATTCAACCATGTAACCTACTTGACAGGGAAAACCTATGCATCAATTGTCTAATCGTTATGCTCTACTTTGGTGTATCACAAACAACGCACAGGACACAAATAATTACAGGATGGAGCAATCACGTTAGAGCGGCATTCTTGAGTGCCCAAAGCAATTAAGAAAAAGGATTTTTTTTTTCAGCAAAGGCATATTATCGTGAAACGTCATGACGGTTTAAGCTTAACAGTTGAGTTTTAATGCCAATGTTTTACAACAGTTTTAAGATCACAATAAATCCCTGTTTTTCTTAGGGTTTATTTTTTGGTTGCTGGTAAAAGTTTCAATATTTAACAAAACTATATCCTAAGTATACATTTTCTGAGAGGAAATATGATTTTACTATCGGTTTGTCTCAACAAAGCATGCATTTTAGGTAATGGACATGCTTTTACAATTTTGATGCCGATCATTAAACAAGAAAACTAATAAAACATTGAGGAAACTTTATTTCATATTAGTAGAGTCATTTTCAGAGGTTTGTTGACCATTTTTAGCATACCAAAGTTTCTCAGTGGATTTAGGAAGGGGAATTGGTATTTAAAAAAATGAGCTCCTATACACCTCACCAAAATGGCGGGAACATTGTAATTATTCACGTTTTTCAAATTGGCCGCCACCGCCATCTTGGAAAACTAATAAAGTTATATTTCTTGAATTTGATGGCCAAAAATGACAACTGAGGTGTCAATTCCCACTAATTTTGGTATGAGAAACACAATGACAGGACAAAAATTATGATTTAGAGTCACTTTGACCTCGAAATCCAAAATGGCCGCCAAAATGGCTGTCAAAGTAGCATATTTGAACTGAAATTGACAAAAATATCCTTTAAAATACAAATTATCATAAA
>JXSR01S010404.1:57627-73057 GCA_000969725.1 Ophiothrix spiculata
TGTTTTGATGCACATGTCTGTCATTATTAATCAAACTAAGTATAAGATAAATAACCCTATCACTGAAAGTGAAAAATACATATATATTTGATTTAAAACTATATATTTGAATATTGTGACTATTTTGGGGATAGTGCGTTAATAATAATGCAAACGATGAGAGTTAGACAATATTTAGTGAGGTGTTGCAATAAATTACCTGGCTTAATGATATGAAAAAAAACCTATTAAATATTCATGAGAGATAATTGACGGTCAATAAGAACAGATAAAAAATGGTCCGTAAATCCAACATAAGTAAATAAACATGAGCGTCCTGTTTGGTATAGTGCACGATATTGTTCAAACTGTAAGATTTAAATGAAAATAATCAAATAGGATTGAAGCTCAATTCCTTCGACTATATACCGTATTTATGACGTAATGACGACCAGCAATCCCATAATCTTAATCAAATCTAAACAATGAAAAATTATGTCCGACATATATTGTAACTACAAACTTAGGTTACATAACAACGCGTTTACAACTAGTATGGTCAGCTAATAATAGTTGGAACGTCGTTTCAAGGCTTGTTAATCTTTTTTCAAATTATTAGTATTGTTATCATTCTTACGTGATGTTAAATTCCTACTAATTGTTTTTCATTTTAATCTCCTAATGGAAAATGAAAAAGAAAGACTGACATATCATGTTAAACTAAGAATATGGGCAATTCAAATAATGTATATAATAAACGTCTATAAACTCAAATTCACGAATTTTTGGTCTCAATAATTATTTATGTACAGGTTGTAACAGAAAAAATTATACATTCTTGTTAACGATATCATGAGGAAACTAAAAATGTTGAATTCACAAACTTTCCTTTATGTGAAAGGCTATCTAATTGGCTACCAGAAGCAGCTTAAGTGATCTCATTTGATGTTCAGGTTCAAAAGTTACGACCATTTAAGAAAAGACTGGTAAAAACTACTTGGGCCGATTTCACCATTTTCCAGCGCAAATAGTTGTTCATGATTCGCTGAAGATTAACAATGCAGTGAGATACAGTTAACACAAGGCACACTTTATGTTCAAAAACATTTAATATTTTTATTTTTTCGATATGATATGATAATTCATAAATAATTGTATGATATTTTAGATAAAAGTTATGTTTTAATAGGTTAAAATATTGCTCATGTTCCAGAGTAAGCATAAACAGTTGCATCAAAGACTCGATATCCTTGGTGGAAAATTTTTATGGGAAAGCTAAGAGGTTAATTGCAATAATATTTTGCAGTTTTCTTACACAGTTTCATATTAAAAGGAACTAGGTCAATTGATTAAACATGATTTTTAAAGAAGTTAAATTCAGAATTTTTTTTTCTTTGACCTGTATTTAAATATGGGTATTCTTAAAGTGCTTGTGTGCTGATTCTGCCATTTAGACGATACCGTATGTTGTCTCACCAATTAGGATATCTTTTAAACATTGTTTTAGCGTCCCGTCTAACATTAAGAATACAACAGTCTACGGGCAAGGTCATCATAAAGAGCTCCAATATTGCCTTTGTTAGATGGAACACCAAAATCAGCCTGGTAATCCTGTTGAACATCGTATGGGTGATTTGGGGCATTATGTGCTATTATGTTGCTACCGGTTAATGAATCGGATAAACTGGCCCAGGTGGTTTGAAGGTAGGGTCAGTATAATTGCCATAACTCTGCTTGTAGAACATCAATTTGGATGAAACAAAGTGCATTTTGTAGCTAAAGAAGTTGGCTTTCGATATAAATAAATGACAATGTGATACAAAGTGTAACTTCATTCTTGCAGCGTATAAAACAATGTATAATTTTTTCTGTTACAACCTGTATATATATATGTTGAGACCAAAACTACACGACGTGTTTTCAGCTGATAACATTTTATGCTTACTCTGCATTCTAAGAAATAATTTTTAAAAACATTGTTTGACACAATAAATTCTCAATTATTTATGCAATGCTTTGATTGGACTTAGTTTGACAGGTTTCTAAATTATGCATATGACTATTTTTCTCGCTCGTTTTATCTAATATTCAACAACTCACTGTATCTCTTTATACAAGAGCGTACCGTTGTTGATTTGTGATGAATCCACAACAGTTGATATTCAAATAAGCGCGTCACGCACGGCACAGCGAACACGGAGGTGCGTTTACGCAGTGCACATAAATCGGCGCACTGTTCATCGCGCGTCGGAAACTTGAGTACGTGCAAAGACTGGTGCTTGGGAACAGTTGAAAACGACAAAGCAACATCATTTAAAAACTAGCATTTTGTTTCAGATTCTTCAAAGTATTTTTATTGAGATAGTATCTGTTAAATTGAAAACATTAGAATTTAACTATACGTTTTCAGGAAGATTTTCGTTGTTGAAAGGTATTCAAACATGCTACAGAGTTGTTCATCGCTAATCAACAACTCTGCATCCGATGCGTTGGCGTATTTTTATCACACTCGGGTGGCTAAAGCCACCCTCGCGCGATAAAAAAAATACGCAGACGCATGGATGCATCGTTGTTGATTAGCGATGAACAACTCTGTAGCATGTTTGAATACCTAAATAATTGCCATCGGCACTTCACATAGCATATTCCCGTCCGTTCTAATTAGCAATCACAAAAGCAATATATTTATAAAAATGTACTATAAATTGCAGCTAGCTTGCCTCGTGGGTACTTTCAAAGAAAGAAAAGATATATAAACTTTGTACAGCGATCGATCAGAGTATCGGGTGACATGTAGATATTGCCCAAAGGAGTTCTTGGAATGTTTGAGTAGAGATTCATATTCAAGTCCTGTTTCTTACTTTAAATAAAACAAAAATGAAGATACTAACTTGCTAAAAGCATCTGGAGTAAATACGTTGGTTGTGGTACTGTAATGTTATATGCAAGACAGAGTATGAAGGTTCCATCAGACACGTCTACCAAGAGAGTGAGCGATGATACAGAACTTTGTGATATCATTTCTTTAGCTTGAGCTTACAGGAAAGGGAGGTACATTTATACTTTTTTGTAGATTATATTTTTACATCCTGGTGTAACAGGAATGTAAGTCCGCCGTTCTTATTGTCCGGGTTGTACAGTAAAGTATAGGCTAACAACTCTCACGCAACATTAGTTTCACGCTTTACTTCGTTATGGTCAATGGAAGGCGGACTATCATTTCAGGGGGACTAAGATTCCTTTCACACCGGGTTTGTATCTTTTGCATTTACTGACAAAATTCAAAGAGTGTTGTTGAGAGTTGATATTTTCTTCTTATATTATATTTTGCAAGTTTTAGGGCCATGTAAAATCGTCTCCAAGGCAATTACAGTCAATGGCTAAATTGAGTACAAACTACTTTATCATATAAAAACATTAAAGGCCCCAGATATTGAAATTGATTTTTAAACCATGTTTTCAACAGAATGATCCATTATTTTAAAAATCTCCAATATTTGTTGAATTACATCACTTGATATAATTAAGATGGATGGAAATTAGTTGGTATAATCTGTAAGTGTTATGATTTTTTATCGGATACAGTATAAAATTACAATTTCCTCACTAACACGTATTAGTTTTACTGAGATATTACATTTGAAAGTGTTGTAATTAGATATAAATATTTGACGTTTACGCTATCCAAATATCTTTCATAATAATATTACACGCGCACTACGTTAAAAGAAAATTGCAAATCATGATTTCTTAGAAAACATATTTACATCGCCGATAGAGTGAGCTCTACACTTATATAAAATATATTACTATTATATGCACTTACACTATATATGTGACATCTTAGAAACCTTTATGCATGTAATATACCGCCAAGGACTATTCCACGTTCATCACAACGTTATTTTTGTAAATTGAGGGACGTTGAAGGATCATTTTATGTTTTGCTTCAAAGCATTCTCTTGGCGCATTCAGGCGTGACCAAGAAATTTATTCATCCGCATATCACTCTATTAGAGATAAACATCCCATATGACCACTCAACTTGAGTAGAGACCTTGACCCGGGCGTTGTCAAATCAAATTTGACCTCAAAATCAAGTTGTTTTTTTAACCCATTTGTGTTGTTGCCCCCTACATTGGAAAATTGATCCCATTCGGAGCTCCATTTCACACTCAACAAGATTACCTATCAAATCCGACTAAGAGCAACATAGGTTTCCAGATATTTTCCTCATAAATCGACCTCTACATTAAAAAGTGGTAAAAATATGTTAGTCCAACAAGTATACTCTGTAAATCTTGAAGTATGCAACAAGTAGCCGATTAACACACAATACACCAATATGACAATACGCAGACGTAAATTAGTCCATATTTCTCGAATCATAACAAGGTACCAAATTTTCCTGAATATTCAAATGAATTTATATATAATGTTTGTCCATGTGTTATCAAAAATATTAGCCCAAAATAATAGCAAAATTATAAAGAATTCAGGTAAAAATATATTAATACACAGTGATTCGGCCTTAATCAATCCTAATCAATAATTTCTAGCTCTTACACAATACAAAACCACCAGTTCATAATGTTGAAGAGTACAAGGGATGTGCTATGTATCTTGTAACAGAGTCTGATTTCTTGTTGCATACTTCAAGGTTTATTGAGTAGTGTATATTACGTGCTACGGGCCATTGAAGCCGCACATGATAAAAAATCACGTCCAAAGTCGAATTTCCAGTTTTATCAGAAATGTTACCTTTTAAGTGTCTTCTATCATATTAACACTTAGTTAAGTTCATAAGGGGGTCTATTTGGGCCCTGGGTTTTGTTTTTCGCGCGTAGCTCAAAAACGTACCATAACCCAATAAAGCTGTTTTATGTTGTCAAGATAGGGGTTGCACATGTTTTGGTTCAAAACAAATGCCAATCGGTCGCTTCGTTTTTGAGATAACTAGCATACACTGGTAAAATGATGGCGCTGTTCAAATTTTGTTTTGACCCTAAAAACGAAACGAACAACTTTTTATATTTTTATTTCAGCGATGCATTTGTAATTAGTCTGTTATTATGAGCCAAATTTCATTGGCGGGAAATTTTTCGTATAAAATGAAAATTTGACAAGAATTAGTTATCTGGTCGCTTATTTCAAACGGAATAACGGATTTTTTATTTTGTTTTTGTTTTTGTTTCATGTAAATTGTATATTAAGGTGGTGTATCACTAAGCACGGTTTTAAAGATAAATAATGTGGAGAACATTGCTTTAAAGCAATCAAAATCCCCCTTGTGCACTAACGGGGTTCTAAAACACCTTATGCACTTTTAAGTGTAATCTGTAATAATCAGGTTACATCGTCCAAAACATAAGAAAAATGTTTTAAAAACCAAGATAAAAATTATCTCTCAATCCAAGTTGTACTCGGCATAACAATTTTGAACTCGATTTTCTCAGAACTATATTTTTTTCCGAATCAACCCAATGCCTTTTACCAACCTGAAATTTACCATTTTTCAAGGATTTTATTAACAAGACCCCATTAATATTCAAACATTCAAACTTTTAAGAGTAAATTATTATTGCCTACATAGATCAATTGTGTCATGTACAAGCTCTAATTTCAATTATTTTTGTAGTCAGTTAGATGCAATTATTGAAAGTCAAGAGTTATACTTATATACTATGCATTAAAATAAAATGAGTTTGTTCTTTGACATCTTTATCATTTTTTAAGTACAATAGTCGTAAAGTATTGTCTGTCACCAAAGTATTACCAAAACACCTGCCAGCTGTTTTACTCATATTATGTAAAAAGGAAACAATTCCATAAACCACGGATTTGGATACCGTATTACAAAATCAGAAGTTTAGATGTTCGCTCTACCCTTCTTAGATAATGTCAATATTTATGTGCACGCTGCTGCAAAAACCCATTATTATCCTAAATTCTCCATATCCATATAATGTGTGCAAATTTATAAGGCACGGTTCCCAATTCATAACAAAAACTTTTGAGTCATACGAGGGGGCTTGACGCTATTGGCATGCATCATGATGCAGAAAAATATTGAGTCATGATTCAAAGATAGATGCAGTATAGGGTATTGAATATTTAAGAAAAATAGGCCAGGGCCTCCATCATTATAAATATATACTACTTCAAAGGAGATAGTAATGCATTTCTCCTAATATTTTTGCGTCATGACTCAAAATATACTTCGTCATGGTTCTTGCGTCAAAGCCTTCCGAATGTCGGAAGATGTTCCGTCATGAATTGGGAACAAGGCCTAAATACCATATAGTACATGAGTTTAGTACTTTCTTTTCTAAATAGTTTAATGAGTTTTAGTACTGCTAATATTTCGATTTCATTATTTTAACATCCTTATTGAAAAGTGTCGTCTGTGCAGTTTATTATATTTTACATTGTCACAAGAGAAAAGCTGAAACACTAATATTCAGGTATATTTGGAACTCATCAATTTCTTCAATGAATGACAAATATAAACCAAATTAAAAACAGTGCTCCAGTTTAGTTTGTTTAATACTAATAGTAAATGTTCTTAATCAAGAGTGATTAATCTATCTGTGAGGTTTAATTGGCTATTGTTAAGACTGACGACTTTTGATATATACAAATAAATTTAGATATTCTTGCATATCAATTTTTATATATAACCTACTCTTATTTCTTCAGGGCAAAAATCACACAAAATATATTGGAAAAACAAACCAAACCAAAAATAATACATAAAGCTAAATTGAACAGTCTACTATGCATTACACTTATATTCGTAACTTGAATTGTATATGCAAAATAAAGCTATCTGTGAATGATACACAACTTTAGTTGGGAGATGAAGGTAATGATGACGCATGGTTTCCCTCTAAACTTTATTAAGCTTTAAGTTATCAGAAAGCGTGGATTTAATTAACCATCAATGGTATTCCATTAAAAAAGACTAACTCTTGAAGGGTTTTTTTGTGTGGTGTATTTGTAAATATACTTGAGAACTACTACAATTATCACTACATCAATCCAAAATGTGGGCCACTCTGTGTCTTATTTCAGACACATACGGTATGACACGTGTACGCAATTTCTTGTATACCCTAGTTGATCGATTTGCAGGTTTTTCTACTATTCATTGATGTTACACGTTGTCATGACAACCGAAACATTTGTATAATTACAAAGGTGCAGACAAATGTTCTTGATTGCTATTTATCAGATTGACTTGACAGTTTGGACGAGATGTGTACTGGACATTGAGCGCGCCATAGATGTGACATATCTGACTGCCGAATGAGACTTTTTTCTCTAAAACGATCTATTTTAATCAAATTTGATGATATAGTTTAAGAAAAAATACTTGACATGAACGGACATTTTGCATTTTGCCTCCGATAGAATGCGGATGGATAAGTATCAAGTGATGCCATGGTAACGAAATTGTATCCGTCCAATTTGTAATGGGTTACGTAAATATTTTACAGGTATTTTTTTTTTACAGATACAAATGGGACTAAACTTAACATCACACAAGATGCAAATATCAAACTAAGTTTGTGTTCACACTATATTTAAAATACACTTAATTCATGAACAATCTAATTTACTAAGAGATTAAAATTGGTATCTTTAGGTGACATATACGGCCAAAAAACTTGCAAATAGGTACATATGACATGGATATAAAATTATGACCAGGAAGAAAAAATTGAAACAGAAACGACATTGTCACTATTCTTTGCAGGTAACTGCACCTTTACAATCATGCAATATGGACATATTTAGTCGAGTCAAAGCTTAAATGCATGTGGGTAGAGTATTAATGAAGGCTTGAATATAAAAATAATTTAATATTTTACAGGTATTTTTTTTACAGATACAAATGGGACTAAACTTAACATCACACAAGATGCAAATATCAAACTAAGTTTGTGTTCACACATACTTGCGTAATTTCCGACGTTTTGATTAGTCGAGAGCCGTCACGTGGCCATGTATAAACAGCGTTGATTCATAAGCGGCATTGCAAATGTTATGATTGCGTGACGCTCCGCGTCGCCATGTGCACAACGGCGCGCCGGCTCTGAACGCGGGATGTAGCGCGTGCGTTTGATAACTTCAAGACAGGTAAAAATCTATGGGCGCTATTAAATGATTGACAACCAGGACATAAAAAACTGTTTTATGGCCAATTTTTGCACGGATTTTGACATTTTATACATGAAAAGGGCATGTGTGAACAGGGTTCATTAATATTTTCCGTGTGTAATCGCTTTATTTTGCCCTCGGGCAGGATGGCGAGCATCGCTTCGCGATACTGAGCGCCATCCTGCCCTCGGGCAAAATCAAGCGATTACACACGGAAAATATGAATGAACCCTTTATTCACACTATATTTAAAATATACTCAATTCATGAACAATCTAATTTACTAAGAGATTAAAGTTGGTGTCTTAAAGGTGACGTATACGGCCAAAACCTTGCAAATAGGTACATATGATATTGATATAAAATTATGACCGCAAGAAAAAAATGAAACAGGAACGACATTGACACTATTCTTTACAATCATGCAATATGGAAATGTTTAGTCGAGTCAAAGCTTAAATGCGTATGGGTGGACTATTAATGAAGGCTTGTATATTATACAAATATTGACTGCTTTGAGGGGCATGGTTTAAATTATTTTCCCGAGGTGATCTCAAAACCATGAATATGCCCGAAGCGAAGCTGAGGGCATATTCATGGTTTTGAGATCACCGAGGGGAAATAATTTTAACCATAACCCGAACAAAAAGCAGTCAATATTCGTTTTATATACCGAATATATAGATTGTTGTCCATTGGTTGGTTAAAAGAGCCATTTTAGCACTCCAAGCGCTCGATAATAATTTACAATATTTGTTTCTCCTTCCAGTGCTGACCGCGTCGTATTCAGTGCGCCCAAGATAACTAGTTCACGCACTGCAGCGCGTGTCTCACCATGAATGCTTACGGTCGCGCGCGTAAAGCGCGAGTTACACGACGCAAAATACATTGAGCGGGCATAGTGAATGCTATGCCCCGGGCATAGTAAATTTATAGGGCCTAGTTAAATCCATGCCCTCACTTTTAACCAATCAGAGGACAGAAATCTATATATGAGGTATATAAAAAATAATATAATAAAACAATTATCCGACTGAATAATATTCAAAAGTGCCTCGCTAAATAAACAGAGAAATGTACTTAAAAATCTCTACATTTATCACAATATCTATCTGAATGTAGGACATTTGCGCGTTGTGGTCAATATTCACTAATGTTACATGTTGCTATGACAACTAAACCACCTTGACAATGAATGTGAGAAGAAATCTGCACGACGTGCTATTTACCTGGTTGTATTGACGTTTTGGACAAGATCTGACATAATTAAATGCTATAGAGGTTTTTTTCTTTACATAATCTATTTTAATAAAATTAGGGAAAACATGCAAAGTGGAGAAAAATTATTTACATTATTGGACATTTTATATGTCATATCTGCAAGAACGGTTAGTAAACAGTGTTTTAAAAGCGATGTCTTGGTAGCAAAAATATATCTCTTAATGCATTTGTCCAATATGTAAAAGGTTGTGTACATATTTGGCCAGTTTGAAATTCAAAATACAAATGGGACGTGTTTCGTGTCAAACGAAATCGTATCGACATAAAACATTACATAAAAACATTAGATATATAATACGACATATCCTAGTATGAATTTATTAACAATATAAAGTTGGATCTGTGAAAGGTGATAATGGGCAGTTCTTTGGCAATATTCACAAAATGATACATTATCTGAATTGAATGTGCCTTGCAGCAAAAAACTCATAGGGCATTCAAATCTAAACGTGCCGTGTATTTTTATAACTACCATTTTACTATCTTGCAAATATGCAAATGCTTGAATACGTAAGAAAAAACATCTGTAATGACTAGGTCACAAATTCAAATTTATTATTTCCATAAACAAAACAAATAAAATAAATTAAACATCAAAAGCTTAAAAAAAAACATTATTAACAATACATTATGGAGGAATAGGCTTGGGAGCCAATAAGGCTTCTAAATAGCCAATCCCTTAATCAATTATACAAATATATAGAATATGTCATACAAACTGAAGTCCCAAAAAAAATATCTTCAAGAGAATAGACAATAGCAGAAACAAAACATAACAAGACACGGACATGCTCAAAACTCATTAATTGTATGTTACAATTAAATTGCATTTATAATTTCTACGAAATAATTTAACGGAACGTGAATTTTTTATATCTTTTGAAAGTGAGTTCCAAAGTACTGGGCCACGAGAGCGAATACCACGATCAGTGAATGATTTCTTGTTTTTTGTTAAGATAAGATCATTTACTTGTCTTGTTGAATAATTGTGAATGTCTGATCTCTTTGTGAAAAAGTCATTAAAAGCTACAGAAAGATCATGTATTGAATATTTATACATGAATACTCCCACTTATATTTTGTACATATCATTAACTGTAAGAATATCATTGGAAACGAACAGAGGAACAAAAACACAAGTCGGCCGAGTGATGATAAATATCAAGGCACGCCACATCAATCAAAACCCACACAAGGTTTAGGCACCTTCGCTAAACAATTTGTATTTTAAATTTTGAACGCAAAATATTTACGCAACTAATTGCTTATTGGACAGATATATTTTGTTACCATGCCATCGCTTGACACCGATCGGAGACAAAATACAAAATGTCTAATAATATCAAGTATTTTTATCCTCCAACTAGATCACCTTATTTTATTAAAACAGATTATCTGAGAGAAACAGTCTCTTCGGCATTCAGTTATGTCACATCTTGTTCAAGATGTCAATTCAAACCTTGTAAATAGTAAGCATGCAGATTTTTCTGCACATTTCTCCGCACATTCTTTAATTGTGAAAATGTTTTAGCTGTCGTAGCAATATATAACATTAGTGAATATTGGAAACAATGCGCAAAATGTCCTATACAAGTTGTCCCAAAATTAATGCAACGAGCAAATAAAAAATCTTAAAAATAGTTACAAAAAGATTAAATTTTATATATGTTTTTCAAAAATGGAGTAATTACTCTACAACATGCTTTTTGTCCTGCTTAATTTTACCACTTCAATCCAGAGATATGAAGAATTTAAGAAATCCCTTGAAATCTACTTTGGACCGATGTGTGAGATAAGACTTCCAGTTAAAGAAATGCAGAACTTAAAATGAGGAGCATATTTTTATACAGTATTCTGCAACCAACTTGAGCACAGTCAATCCAAACAAATCTTACCTAACCTGAACCTAACATAGGCTGATATTTGAAGTTCATGTCATAACTGAAACAGAACGAAATTTTCAAATTAAACGTTTACGATACTCTCATATTCCTTGAATCTGTCACTTCTGGTGAGACAATCGGGTAGTTTAGGATATTTCTACCACAAAATCCGGAAAAGGTTTCATAATGAAAGATGCAAACCAATAATACTGCAATTCACAAGTCTTTAACAGAAACCAGGGATAAAAAGGGAAGACAAAGAAGTTTCAGAACTCAGGTAAGTTAGTGATTCATCTGGCTTGTCAAGGGGACGCAACAAGTTGACTCAACCAGACCCAACCAACTGATTAATATCAGCAAATCCCCATTAAAATGGATCCTTATGTCATTAAATGAGTTCAAGGGATGCTTCTCCTAATCAGGGGTCGTTTTAGCAATTTCCATCTAACGTGTCCTCCATTACGTCCCCAATGGCGAATCTTTAGATTCAGACCATCAAGATTTTTCGCGTCTTTACAAAATGTGCAATAACTTTTGATTCAGAGATCCAAATTAGACAAAACAAAAATCTTGTAAAAACCAATGGTCTACTCTATTATATAATTGCTCGGAATTGTGCTCTGTTTCCTCAAAAGAAAAGTTCAAAGTTTGTTACGATTTTATTGGGACGCCCTGTATTTAGATTTATTTTGTGATAAATGTACTGGTTCTAGAGTTAATTTTCTTTCTCTGTTGATTTAGCAAGAGTCTTAAAAGTTTACAGCAAGACACCTCGTGTTTGCAGCAATACACCTCCATTTTTTTGCAACATACACCTCGAGTTTGCAGCAATACATCTCGAATTCCATGCAATACACCTCCAGTTTTTGCAGCAGTACACCTCGAGTTTGCAGCAATACATCTCGAGGTGTATTGCTGCAATACACCTCGATTTGTATTGCTGTGGCAATACACCTCGAGGTGTAATTGCTGTGAGCTCAAAAGGGGTTTTGATGCTGTGGCGTGCCCTCATTTTTATTCCTCCTTGTACATGTTGTATGTGACTGTAGCAGTAATTGATATACACTTGATAACTACTACATTTGTCATCCAGTCAATCGAATGTAGGGCACACTGAGGTCTTATTTTGGACAAATAAGTTAGAACATGTTTTCACAATTTCTTGTACAGGCGCATTGGTTGCTTTACGGATTTGTGTTACTTTCACTAATGTTACATGTTGCTATGACAACTTCAACATGTTTACCATTGAAGAATGTGCAAAGAACTTTTCATAGATTAAATTTACAACTAGTTATGACATTAACAACGCCAACTGCATTTTCTTTCTAGAGATGACCTATTTTGATCAAATTAGGTGACAGAGTTCTAAGAGAAAAAATGCTTGACATTATAAAACATTTTCTTTTTTAATTCTCTTATGCCTTGAAAAGTGCATAACAAAATGAACCGACCATTAAAATAGGTTATATAAATATTTGGCAGGTATAGAATTCATCATACATGGGACGTGATTCACAGCAAACAAGATACAAACTAGAACGTTAACCATGAAAAATTACTGACCTACTATTGAGATTGCTGTGTTTAAACTTTTCTCTGTATTGTAAGTTGGCAAGGCAGGTGTCTTTTAGTAGGTGCAATTCATGATTTTGATGTGACAAAAACCTTGCCTGTTTTCTAGTTAAATAATAAGAAGAGTACATTATAAATATATACTGAAAATTTCATTTGATTACGACCATTCGTTTCCAAGTTACAAGCTTTTCAGCATTTTAAAAATCCCCATACGGTACTGTGTTGTAATTTTTGTCGGGGTCCCGACAATAATTAGAAAATGACACATTTTCTCGCTTTTCTTAAAAATGCAAGTACATATGAAAGAATGGTTTGGGGATCGTAACATATACCAGTTGACGATTCTTATAAGCTAAAAAACTCAATGTTGATAAAGATGACCTTGAAGAAGAAAAGTGGATCATGAATTGTCCCTTTAAGGCTATAGTCCCTAAATGGGTCTCGCTCGGCTGAACGTCATCATTACTGCAAGTTTTAACCTACTTACACATATCAGAATATCACAATTTTTGGCGTACATATGAAATAGAGTCTTTAGGCTTATTCTCCGATAAAGTGTGCAACTTTGCCGTTTTGGTGTCGCTCATGTTCGTGTTGCTTGTTTAACGTTGTTAAACCTATTATAAATGATTTGAGTGGTTTAAGTGATATATTAGAGTCACGTGAGTAATATATGTGAAGCTAAACAATTTATCATTCCAGGAAAGTAGATAACGATTAATCTGAAAATGCCAAATCGTTACTTTTCCCCATGTCGCCAGCCATACTTTTTATGTTTTATGTGCCCCCGTTCCTAAAATATTCGGGCATATCAAACGCAATTAAAGCATGTCGCCAATATTGCAAACAGATACGAAGCAGATTCTAAAATCGATAACAAAGTGTGAAAATGAATTTGTTGATGGATGATTCCGCATTGGGTTTATCAAGTAAACTTCAGTGTTGAATAACATATATGTTATATATAGAATTATATATTTACAGTAATGATTTACAAGGATATTAATATCAAAAATACCCTATGTGACTGTCACGTCGCGACAGATACGAACCGCACATTTTGCTCCCTTCTCGCAAAACGCGGTACACTATGAGCAAAATACTACACCACAGTGTAGTATGTGTAAAGCTCCTAAATTAGTGTAAAGATCAAGTTTGTAAGAAAACTAATTTTCTCAATAATGAATATTTAAAAAAATATTCCAACAGATACGAACCAACAGATACGAACATTAGGTATAGGGAATACAATGGTTAAAAATCAAGTATTTTTAAAACATCTCCCATGCACTTTTTCTTCTTCAGAAGCCATAAGAGTTTATGATTTTGTATGTTTTTCATGACTTGTTAGTAGTCGAAATTTCAACATTTCTCTAACCAAAGTTGCACGGTTTTTCGGAGAATGAGCCTTTAGTTTATACATGAATCTTTACTAGTGATTTCACGTCAATTAATAAGGTCAAAATGACGTCAATAGACTTCTTCGAAAAGTTGACGCCTTTTTCGCCGAAACCTCATAACTTCATGATGTTCGAACCATTCGATGTTTTTCAAATTTTGACATATTGTAGGCTTGATACTTCTTATTGAATTACAAATAATATTTGACATATTGTAGGCTTGATACTTCTTATTGAATTACAAATAATATTTTATAAATATGTGGTGTTGATTTTGAATGATAATGTAACAAACCCGCGTTGTTTTGCCTGAAAAACCGGACGTGAATTACGACTCTAAGATCGGCCTGTTTGAGCTGTGAATTGCCTGTTTTTAGTTTCTACATTATCTACATTTTGTCTGATATACGCATTTGCATTATTTACTTACAAATTGAGCATTCTATTGAGGCAAAAATTACAATTTTTATGTAAACAAAAGAAAAATACGGCATTCTAATGTTTATGTTTTTGATTTTAATTCACGATCTCAACGCTGCCTTGATAGCTCAGCGGTAGATCCCTCGCTTCGTAATGCATTAATAACCCCTGCCATAATCCATGGTTCGAGTCCCTGCAAATGCAGTGGAAACTATTTATCTTTTCATGTTTAAAAATAGTTAAGATTTACATTAATGCAGATGCATAGGTCATTTACTCTTAAGTATTTAAAAATACAGTTGAACCATTAATTCTTAATCTGTCGACAGATCTCATTCATAAAGTGTCCAATTAATGATGTATGTAAATGAACTGGTGATTAAGCCTCGTGTTCATAAAAATAAAAAAATTGACCGACAGAATAATACCGAAAAAACCTCAAATGTTCATAAACAATTGACCGACAGAATGATACCGAAAAAACCTCCAATGTTAATAACCACTATATTCATCACCAAATCAATCCAAATGTAAGCCACAGAAAATCTTTTTTAGACATGCGCTAAAACACGCCATCGTTTTTATCGCTTTACTATATATTATGGCACGCCACAGCCGTCAAAAAACGTCCAGTTTTTAAAAAAGACGTCCAGTTTTAAAAAAGGACGTCCAGTTTTAGAAAACTAACGTCCAGTTTGAAAAAAAGACATCCAGTTTGAAAAAAAG